>CAJNYU010004681.1:0-186321 GCA_905331475.1 Rotaria socialis | reverse complement strand
AATATACCATTTGATAGCTCTACGTGTCCTCTATGAGACCCGAAAACATCTCGACAGTCGAACCGACAGCTGTAATACAATACTCACGACAAGGACACCTCTATCAGTCAATTGAAAGTCTATCTGGTCTAATTCGGATCACTCTAACTATTTTTGCTAGTGGTCACTTTTGAAACGTCTACCGTTTCTAAAAAGCAAAATCGATGGTTGGACCCTTAAGAAAAGTTGTTCGTCTCGCTTTTCTCTACATGGTCCTACACAAAAACATTATTTCATACCATCGATAACGTTTTAGACTAATTAATGTGTTTACACAAAAAAAAGTTTTCTTATCTGATGTACCCCGTCTGCCTTCCATCGAGCATCCCAACTAAAGACAAAGTTCTAGAAAAAATACGTTGGGTAGCTCTGACGTAGAAATGTTTGGGCTACAAAATAGTACGAAGACGTCAACGGAAAAACAACGGTTACTACTTGAGATATGGAGAAAACTAACACGTACACATAGTTTTTTTAATATTCTGTAACATATTCAGTATTTAACGGCCAAAAACATGCTATTCCGAGAAAAATTAATATGATATTCCTCGTCGTAGCATAAAGTCTCGTAATCATTAACATCCTGTTAAAGATTAAGCAGCAACTTTTTTTGGTGCCAAGGAAGAAATTAAAAGTATAACTTGGAAATCACAAGAAACACATGAAATTTGAAATTTTTTTCATAAGAGCATGGGGTAGTGTGATGATTTTATCAACTACCTAGTAAGTATCAATAGCTCATGAATTTTTTTACCTTTTGCTATAGCACTCCCTACTATATTTGAAACAAAATTTGTGCATAGCTGTCAGTTCATATATTTGAACCGATCGTTGTAAACCAAGTCATATTTATGTACTTGTTAGAACTCTTCAATTTAAGATGAAGAATTAATCAATACACAGACAAAGTAATCGGTAGAAACAAAATAATATTCTTCTTTTCAACAGTATTGTCTATATTACTAAAAGGCTAAATAAATTTTTCAGGACTATTCTAACACATTCTCAGTCATAGAATAATATGAAAAATGAATCCTTCGATTCTCCTCTTTTTGTATACAATAAAATCTGCAAGTTTTTTTCTAAGCACTTAGATTCAAGAAACGATAGATAGACCCTTTAGATCTATGAAAAAATGAGTGGTCACTTTCATAACTTTTTCAAAACACGATCAAAGTCATAGATCCTACGCATATGAGTTTCGCTGTTCTCCGTAGCAGCTGCAAATTGTTTAAAAAGTTGATATGAACTCATTAATCAAAATGGATCCTAGTGGATTCTATGGATCCTGATGGATTCTGTGGATCCTGATGGAATCTACGGCTCCTGATGCACTGTAGAATCCATCAGGAGCCACCAAGAGCCGCTTTTTTCCTTTGACTCTGGAGGGTACCAGGGCTTAGTTTATGCAAGACAACAAAAGTTTAAAAAAAACACTTGTAATATATGTGTGCACTCAGTTTTCCATGCTGCTTCGCAATATCATATTAGTTTTTCTCGGAATAACATGTTTTTGACCGTTAAATACTGAATATGTTACAGAAATATAAAAAACCAATGTGTACGTGTTAGTTTTATCCATATCTCAAGTAGTAACCGCTGTTTTTCCGTTGATGTCTTCGTACCATTTTGTAGCCCAAACATTTCTACGCCAGAGCTACCCAACGTATTTTTTTCTAGAACTTTGTCTTTAGTTGGGATGCTCAATGGGAGACAGGCGGGGTACATCAGAAAAGCAAACTTTTTTTGTTGTAAATACATTAATTAGTCTAAAAAGTTATCGGTGGTATGAAATAATGCTTTTTTTGTAGGACCATGTAGAGAAAAGCGAGACGAACAACTTTTCTTAAGGGTCCAGCCATCGATTTTGCTTTTTAGAAACGGTAGACGTTTCAAAAGTGACCACCAGCAAAAATAGCTGGAGTGATCCGAATTACCCCACGTGAAATTGCTTGACTGATCCGAATTACACCAGATAGATTTTCAATTGACTGATAGAGGTGTCCTTGTCGTGAGTATTGTATTACAGCTGTCGGTTCGACTGTCGAGATGTTTTCGGGTCTCATAGAGGACACGTAGAGCTATCAAATGGTATATTTGCTTTTCAGAAGTTTGAATAAAAAAAATAAGTTAGCAGATGGGAAAAATGAGACCAGCCATTTTTGCTGTAGTGATCCGAATTACCCCACCTAGATTCATAGAGTGATCTGAATTATCCCATGTGGGGTAACTCGGATCAGCTCCACACTACTTTTACCATTTTGACTGATGCTTTTTACCGGTATAATATTTTTCAATAATTCTTTCGTGATTCGACACAGGACACTTTGAACTAGTAGTGATAAAAACTCATCATTGTGCAATGCAAGATGACTGAAAAAGAACAAAAACAAAATGAATTTTCTAAATTTTGTTCCGAATTACCCCAGAGGACTCTATATGTGCCATTATCGATACGGTACAAATTATGTCCAGTTGGGTGCAGGGTAATAGTAATGAAAGATCCAAATGAAAGAAAAACATTGACAAGTCAGTTGAAAACCTTCAAAAATGGAAAAAGCAATTGGATTCGAACTGAAGCAATGAATCCACTGCTTCCATATCTTCTCCCCACCAAATTAAAACTAACAACACCATCGATAACAACAGTAACGGGGAAGTAGAAATAAATAACGATTTTTCAATGAACTCTCTAGGCCAAGATGTTTGACTTCTCTTCTCTTCTTAATGTTCATGCTCGTCCCTTTTCACCTACTTCTACCTACAACCTTTCCCCATTGACAAAACCATCTTTCGAAACAGCATTAGATATAGGGGTGCAATAGTTCAGCTCTAGTTCTGAGCGTAGGAGCTGTTCGAAAGTTCATTTCGGTATGAGCTGATTGTTTTGAGCAGCTCCTTTGAAAAGAGCTGATCTGATCGAACAGCTCCCATTCCTGAACTGGAGTTTTTCAAGAGCTCCTTTGAAAAGAGCTGATCTGATCGAACAGCTCTCTCTCTCTAAAGAACAGATTTGGATAGTATTTTTGGCTTAATGCCAATCAGTTCTTGAGAGAGAGAGAGAGCTGTTCGATCAGATCAGCTCTTTTGAAAGGAGCTGTTGAAAAGGTCCAGTTCAGGAACGGGAGCTGTTCGATCATATCAGCTCTTTTGGAACGAGCTGTTGAAAAAGTTCAGTTCAGGAACGAGAGCTGTTCGATCAGATCAGCTCTTTTAGAACGAGCTGTTCAAATCAATCAGCTCCTACCGAAAGAACGTTCGAACAGCTTTTTCGCTCAGCTCAGCTGAACTTTTGAGCTGGAGCTGATGCACCCCTAATTGGAAGTACGAATCTGCAGAATTATTTCTTAGAGTTGGCTTGGAATCAGCACATTAATGAATTTAACTGGATTTTATTGTTGAGTCTATCACATAAAATTTTTACGATATAGTGTTAATCTAACTAATTTTAATTGATATTACATATAATATAACCTAATGTAATACCAATTACTTTTGGCATAAGCCCCATTAAAATTGGATTACCTCCATGGAATACAAATAGGATGAGCACACTGTATAATTGGTCATATTTTCGTATGTGTTTACTCTATCTGCTACTAAGATGGTTAGTAAAGGAGTTAGAATTTTATTTTTATTTTCTCACTTTATGTGTGTAACATTTTAATATTTTTAAGCAATAGCTATCAACAATAATAAAACCTGGGGCGAATGACAGCATTTTTTACATCGAAATAATTGCTCATATCTTTTATATTTGTGTTTAAATCGATGAACACTTGATAATAGTTTGAGGTATAATATTATCTAATATTAAATAAAAAATAAATCATGCGTCTTATGTAATTAGATTTCACCTTCAAATTTCATAGAAACCGTGGTGAAGCTATCGATTGCCTCGTCGTTAATTTTATGTCACAGACGGTGGCACACACATTATAGAGTTGTTCAAAGGCTTGAAATAATTCCAAACAATAATGTTCTCATTTATTCTATTTTTATGAGACATATCGTACAATAATTGTATCTATAGTACACAGTTATTGAACAATAAATAAATAATCAAAAAGATAGAATAGAAAATTTTCTCTTTACCTATGTCATCTCTAGGTCAAATTTCAACAGAATTTTTTTTGTTATAAATTCTGAATAAAATATACACTCGCGTTTCACTATCAAAAAATGCCTAAGGATGTAGAAAAGCTGCATCCCGCCACAATAGAATTCGGTTAGATAAACAAAACATTCACGACATACTTTTCATGTATTTCATCACTATGCAGTAACATTCCAATTGTTTCCATTGTATGTGCATCGTTTCGTTTGCAACATGTCTGCCTTTTTTTTCGAACCTTAAAAAGTCATGTGCAGTCTTTCATTATTTTTTCAATGACAGCAGAGCATTGAAAAAAAATCCGAAGCAATTGATGAAGGACCCTTGTATTGATAAAATTAACCTGTAACGATATGCTTAAACTTCACATCGACAGAATTCTTTTGATTTTTTTGATTATAACAAAGAACGCATGTGCTCGAATTTGAAAACCTTTTATTTGCTAACGTCTCATATGTCAATTTTATTTAGTTTTTCAAATGAAAGAGGAATCTTGTTATTGTATGAATCAGAAGAAAAAAAAATTTAAATAACCTTGGTAAAAACAAAATAAATATAATGATTCAAATCATCACAGGAAACGAATTGCTTTGATGTACAGCAAAAAAACACGCGCATAGGATGAAAGAAAAATGATACATTCCAAACATGGCATTTTGTAGAAGTAGACGAAAATGTTGATTAATATCAAGAAAAATGACACGACCACTTATGACATGTAAAAACACGTACATAAACAATTGAAGAAGATTTCGAAGAGTTAAATATTAATCGATTATGATTTTTCTAGAACTTCAGAATAAGAAGAATTATAGAAAATGGCAATTTCTATATCCTACAACTGATCTTTCTATTAGTTTTTCTTGATTTTTCCAATACAAAATAATAAATTAATTTGAAGGTTCGATACTAGTCTGCATATTTTCTAAGTCAGATTATTCTCTTATCTAGATCAAAATATCCTTAATTACTTCGGCGAACTAATTTATCATCCTTATGTGCCAACCAAAAATTGATTATGATCAAGATAAGTGAACTAAAATATTCGTTTGACAAATGCAATTTGTGACATCTGTAATCCATGATAATGTATTGGATAGAATAGATACGATCACTACGACGGTTCAGACAAATAATTGTATTCGTTCGTTCGTAGTTAAAATCGCCAAGATTAATACTAAAGAAAAATTCATTTCTACATCTAATTTCATTACGCTGTTCTTTTTTCCTGCCTTTTAAATAATAAATGACTGTGCTGAATCGAACTGTGTTCGATATTCCATTAATTTGGAATCGACGTCGATTTCTATCAACACATAATAAACGTCGATTAGCACGAAAACTTATTGAAACTAGTATTAATGGTAAATCAATAAATTAATGTATCAATAAAAAATAAACATTCTTTTTTGTATGAAAAATTTAGTTCAACTAGAAAAACAGATGAGAAGTGGATTTTCTCATAATATTGAAATCGAACAGAATATAACTGAAATTGATGAACATCTATTAAAATATCGTGATAAATTACATTTACTTGATAATATGATTGAATTAGCTTCACAATCGCTTCGAATTTATTTTGATAAAGTACTTAGTATGATTTCTATCGATCTATGACATAGTTTTTATTATTAGAGAATGGAAAGTGTACGTGCTATTATTAAAGAACATTGCAATGCTATTGAACAAGTTATTCAAGAAGAAGATGAACATTGGAAAGAAATTCACTCTATAATGAACCAGTATGCATTTTAATTTATACTTCGTTTTTTTTCATATTTAAGAAAAACCAATTTTGATACTAAAATAGAAATCTACTAAATCCTGGAGATATTCGTTCTCGTAATAATAATTATCCTCGTGTAGTACAAAAAAGCCCGGCAGCAAATATTCAAACAATAGAAGAAGTAGATGATGATGATGATAATGTTAATAGACGTGTATCCAGACTATTGGTAATTGAAATAAGATTTTAATATTCATTTTTTATTCCAAAGATTTGTTTATTTCTCTTCAAAGAATACTAAAACATTAACACCATTATTATCACAAATGATTCGCAGTAAACGAAAAATCTTTTGTTTTTCTTAAAAACTATATCACATAATCATAATAATTAATATTTAGAATCACAACTAGAACCAAAGCGTCTTACAGTAGTTCCATCCATTAAAGTGCATAGTCCTGGCGGACAAGATATTTCCGTGTTCAGAAAAGATGATCGATTTAGCATGAATATGTTACCACGTAATACAATTCGGCAACCTTTTGAAATTATAGAAACAACATTTGTTGTTAAACCTGAAAACACTCTCATGGATGGTGAAATACAAAACATCGAATTTGATGATGAAGCAAATGGAACATATCGTGCTCCTCATCGACAATATCATTCATATTTAGCTGTAACACAACCGAATCCATTGTTGACCGATACTCAACCAAATATACCAACAAGACTATGTTTTTCACCAACAATGCTTCAAGATGCAACTGTCTCAAATGAAGATGATACTAATAACAAAACATCTTCTTCCTCTACTAATGAAAACAATAAAGTATTGATGAATGCAATTTTCACATCACTTGATCAGAATCGAACAAGTAGCATAGATAAATTTGTTTTCGTTTCAATTTTAATGTGATTTCTTTGATTTTACATAGATATTAAACAATTCACTAGAGATAATCATCATTTTGGTCAAACATTTTTTCTTGATACTCTTAAAACAGAGCAAAGTGGTGATGATCAAAAGATATATAAACGACCAACTATTCAAGATGATGACGATGTAGTGATTATTGATGAAATTCATCCATTCATACGACCATTAGAATATATTTCTCGTAAGTTATTAAAAACAAAATTAGCTTACCTTGAATGTACCGAATAAATTGATTTGAGCTATTAGAAAAGAAACGCTACGCTCTCAATGAACAATTTAGCACATTGGATAAAATTCAGTCATTGTCTCTCTTTTCATTCAGATACAACGAACAATACGGCTAATTGTCGTTCACATTTTCCAAATCAACAGTAAGTTGTCACATTTACTAATTTTTCGAATTATTTGATTATTCTAGAGAACCAAAAACTGTTCAAGAAACAGTAGCAACTAAACCGCGACGACGTGCAACTACTACTAAAGTTAAAGCTAAATCAATTATTGTTACTACAAGAAAAACTCGAAGTGCTGCTAAAATCATTGCTGAACGAGAAGCAGCGATGGCAACTGCAGTAAAAGCAGCATTAGAAAAAACGATCGAAAAAAAACGAAAGACTCGAAAACGTAAACAATCGAAATCCATCGATCGTCTAGCAGAAACATCCGATGAAGATTATGAAAAGGCAGCATCACAATCGAACTTCAGTCGAATAGCTAACAAGAAAAGAAAAACAAAACTATATAAAAAAACAAAAATCGACCATCATCCATACGAAACATCTGAAGACGATGATGATGATGATGATGATGATAAACCAGCTAGAACTAAACGCAAAACTCGAAGACGAACTCAATCAAATAAATATGATCATAAAGAAGAAATATTGAATGATAAAGAAAATAGTAAAAGAAAAACTAAAAAATTAAAAAAAAACGATATTACAAATAATCAGAATGAATTTAAAAAGAATTCTGCAAGACTTAAAAAAGTCAAACTATCAATAATTGAAGATGAAGAAAAATTATCAAAAGAAAAAAAGCGAAGACAAAAGCTTAGAAAAATAAAAAGTATGCTTTTCGAAAATTAATTCCGAAAATCTTTTACTATTTTCTATTAGATGACGACGAACAAACGACAAAACATAAAAATACTCGAGCTAGTGCTAGTAAGTATTTTTTCGATGAATAATCTGTCTGTTTCCTTGATTGAATTTCATCTAGAACGTAATCACCGTGCAATGTAAAACTAGTATTTCTTTTTTCATTTCTTTTGTACTAAATTATTCGTTTATAAAATAAAGAATAATTCTATTTTTTGTGTTAATATGTAATGTAACGCGGGAAATATAATTTAACAAACAAAACAAAAAATAAAGGTTTTATATTTCGTTATTTAAAGACTCTTTTTCTTATGTCTTTGAAAATAATTCAAGACTCAAATAATGTCGAAGGTAGATTTAAAGTTTGCATATAACTGTTTCTTTTATTTGATTTTCATCTTTGTAATTAAACAAGAATTCATTCCGATTAATAACAATGTTGATTTTGATGCATGCAATACCTGTCATAGATCAGAAGTACGATAAATAGTTCCTTTGTTTTTGTACATGTGGATAATTATTGCATTCTTTCAGAACAGTGATCCGATGAAATTAATGGAATTTTCAAGTCGAATAACTGCCCTAACAGCTGAAGAAACTAAATTGAAAAGTCTTCATCGACGTTTAGAAATGCGCATAAAACGATTTTTACATCGTACGCATAATTCAATAGTTATACAAGAGTAAACTAGGTTTTCTTTTTACATCTGTTGAAAAAAAAGAAAACGAAATAATAATTATTTCGATAATTTTCAGAAAACTACTTAATATAGAAAAATGTTCAAAAAATGAATTACTTTTACGTCAGAGTTTGATACAACAAGAAAAACCACCCAAAGACTATAAACAAGTTTGGAGTCATATACAATATATCGAAGCAGATAATAAAAATCTTGAAAAAACTATTGATTCTCTTTGTACTAAAGTAATATTCAGATTTGGAAATACGACTTACGAGAAAAATAACGACATCGATATTTCTTTTAGATAAAAGAAATAGAAAAAGATTCAGAGCGAACTAGAAAAATGCATAATAAGCAAGATGATACTGAACAATATAATAATAAAACAAAGTTAAGTCAAGCTGAAAATCAGTTGCATCGCGTCTGTAATCTGTTTTGTTTTCGATCATCAAGAAATAATATTAATTGTTTAGATGAATCTTGAATTAAGCAAAATTTGTGCAAATAATGCTGAATTACGTATTAATATTAAACTTATGTTAGATGAACGTCGTGAAATGATTGAAGAATATAATCGACTTCGTATTGCCTTGCAAAATGCAACTGATGAATCGCGTCGATTAACTCACGAGTGTTCAGAAAGTTTTGCTAATAGGTATGACGATTTTTATGAGATTAGACAGATTTGCTCGTGCAACAGTTTTCCTTAACTGAGTAAAAAAAATGAAGATTCAAGTGCCATATTCCATCTAGAGTGTGTTTAGTCATTAACTAAATTAAGATACGCTAATTTTAAAACAATGATTTTATCTTTACTTTTAAAAATGAATCGTACAGCATCAAGAGGAAAAAAGATTTGTCAATCTAACACCCGAGGAAAATGAAATGGAGTATACGCTTGTAACTTTCCTTACAGTAGCATTTGTATTATTTTAGTTACTGATTTAAATTGCAAAGAATACTAATATTGATTATTTCCTACAGGTTATCATTGGGATCAGTTCGTAGGCTATCTTCCAATTACATGCATCATATTTCACATTCTAAACAAAACGTTTTGTCTCTGGATGAGTCTGAAACGTCACTGCATGGGATATTTACGAATATATTGTGGGGATACAAATTTCATTGAAGATTTTAAGATATCTCAAAATAGCTCAAGTCGTACTGCTGATGACATTCAGGGAATTGATTCATCTCTTATAAGTAATACAAAGACGTGTCTGAGATCTGTTATGTTGAAGTAATCTACAAAACGGATATAATGACAGGTGCTCTATTCACAATTAATCTCGTTCAACAGAAGTCAGAAAAATCTCAACCTGACATAACTATTTACTACTTTCTTGGAAAATCTATGCTAGATATATATGAATGAAATTTTAGACGAAATATGCTTGCACGTATGCGAGCTATACGCGATCAACATGAACGTGATGAAAAGAAATTACTGAATGATATTCGCGAACTTGATCGATTATCTGAAAGTAATTATGCATCGAAAAATTTTATTGTAAAAAAATCCAATGTACGCCAAGAACAAACTCGATTGAATGAACTATTCTCTGGCAAACGTAATAAACTAAGCTGATTTATCTTTTTTTTGCTCTGAACTTAACGATCATTATCAATAGGTGCTCAAGGAGTAAAAAGTGCTTATACAGCCAATGAATTTCGGCATTTATTTCGTATTGGTTTTGATCAAGATTTTTTCAAAGAAAAAGTACTTAGTCGAGCTGTTGAAACTTTTATTGGCGAACAAGAACAAGTATTTACACTTTTTGAATATTTTGTAGAATTAGTTAACGAAGTAAATAACACTTAAATTTAAAAAAAACGAGTATAACAGATCTTTACACTTGAAAATAGCTTGATCATCTTCATGAAGATCTTGATAATAAACGAAAATATATTTCAAATCTATTCTTGAATGATAATATTGATACAATTGTTATCAAAGATATATTTGCAACATTAGAAGTGAGTTAACCATATTTTTTCTTTAATATGCCATTACAATTAAACGAAGATTTTCCTTTTTCAGTATTCTGTAAATAAAGCTAATACGAATGTTCAATCACTTCACACAGCTAAACAAAATCTTCGCATAATATTAGACACTGCTTATCAATTGATCAATAATTTATTTCTTGAACTTAACTGTGATCGAAATATTATTCTATCGCCGAACGAATCAATCAATGATCGAAATATTCTTTTCTATTTAGCTACAATTGAAAGTCGTGTCCAAGAATTGTTATTTACGTTAAAAACAAATCGAAAGAGTGGAGGAACCCATGGCTACACAGATGATACGACTATAAGTTGGCGAATAATTCATAGAAATATGGATCAGTCATATAATTAGCAAAATAAAAGCATAATGAACAACATTTTTCGTTGTTAACTTGAGAAACCATTTGTCACAAAAAGTTGCGAATCAACAAAGAAAACAAAAATTCGGAATAACTATAACAGGAATGCAATAGTAACAGCAATTCTTCGACACGAAACAATGTTTTTGTTCGAACTACGAAATAACATATTGTTTCGAACACAGTTATTTTTATTTTGCATGCACAAGTACTAAATTCAAAGGATGCAAGAATTTTTATGGTTCATTTTCTCTTAAATTCTCTGTTACATTATAGCGGAGAATGTACTTCTGTAGATAGTAATACTAATAGTAGCTAAATTAGAGAAGTTATGAAGAGTGTAACCATACCCAGGTCGAAGAGTCCGGCATGGAAACGGCCGGTTCCGGTTAGTTCCGTTGATTTTGTGGAAGCAGTATTCCGGTCGGAAATTGGCAGATTTTTTTCCCGATGTATTCTGGTCATCTTCCAGCCGGAAACCACAGGAAACTGACTGGAATCCATAGGAAAAAATCCGGTAATTTCCGGGCGGAATGCTACAATATTATTAAGGTGTCATAAAAATCAAATGAATTCAAGCGAGTCTGTTATCTTGTTTCTCTTTAATGGTTCGTATCTTTTACTCAAAAGGTTTTCCAAATATAAAAAAAATACTACGCGCTGTCCAGTTGGATAGATGTCACCATCAATCGAATGTTTTTACTGAATTATAAATATTATTCGAATAACTACTACTAATTATCAATATGAATCTCATAAATAAGCATACTTTTGAACTTTTAATATGATATAATTTCCATAAAAACTCTAGTTAATCGAGTCATTATAACATCCAATCATCAGATTTTCCACGCAATGCGAATAAACATGGATGAAACGAATAGTTGTTGTTTTTTTTAACAATGTATTTCATATGCATATCAACTGCTAGTTACTTTTCGATGTGATCTATTTTTTGTTTACAAAAAAATGAAATTTTCCGTTTTAGAAATTAGAATTTCTTCGTCGGAACAATGACGAAGGGTACACAATCGTTTGGTAAACGCAACTGCAAGACTCATACATTATGTCGTCGATGTGGACGTTCATCGTACCATTTACAAAAAAAACAATGTTCTGCTTGCGGTTATCCATCAGCTAAAATCCGTAAATTTCAATGGAGTGATAAAGCTCGTCGTCGAAAAACAACAGGCACCGGCCGAATGAAACATTTGAAGAAAGTCTTTCGTCGATTTCGAAATGGTTTCCGTGAAGGTACATTAGCTAAATCACGTAAAGCTCATCGTCAAGCAGCAGGCACAACAACAACCACTGCACCAGCTACAACCGCGAAATAAAATAAAAAATATTGTTTTGTTGTAAACCTTTCGGTAAAACAACTTAGAAGAAGAAATTCAAATAAAAAAAAACGAGGAAGAAATCGATTGTTTTAGATTTTTATGTCTTTGTTATTTTTTTTTAATCTTGCATAAATATTAGTGCTTCGATGATTTAAACATTCTATCGCTGAATCATACGTGTGGCTTAGATAGATACTTGAATTTCTTCAAATGAGAAGCACTAAAAAAATTTTAAGGTTATTCAAAAAACAAAAATGTTTTCAGACAACTCAGTAGAATTTCGATTTGGTTTAAAATCAGTAGATTCATACGAACGAGACTAGCAAAATTTTTTCGTCATTGTTGCCTGAATTTGATATGTTCTGTCGTGTAGACTTGAACACATCATTTTAGCATGTTTATCAGAGAAGACGCTGGACTAAAATTTCAATATATCTCTAATAAAAATTTCATCTGGAATATTAGTAAGCATCGCTTCGATCTATGATACTAAATGATAAAAAAGCCAAAAAGTTGCACGCCGAATATTTGTGTTGTTTTTCTCTCGGGAATAAATCAAAGATATTTAGGATAGATATTGCAGTCTTTCGAGTAAAAATAAAATTTTTTGATGTATAAAAAGTTTCTTGTTTCGTGAACCGGAACGAACTTCATCAAGCAAAATATATCGGGTAGAAATTTTTATTCAACTCTTATAAAATGTTCTGGTGCATTTGGACTTGAGTACATGTCAAGCTGAAACTTATACATATAAATGAAACCTTAATTTATATGAATAAGGGTGTTTTTTTTGCTAATCATAATATACAGTAATAGTTCTAAATTCATATTGATAATTTCGAGGTTGTTTCGTGCCAGAATAAAAACAATAATATTAGCTAATGAAATGAGAACAGTACATATCAAAACGATGAACTATCTTTGTATTCATGCCTTCGAATGGACGACTGAACTAATTTGTAGAAAAATATTGGTCTAGAAAAAGAGAAATTATAATCAGAAAAGATTTTTTAATTATCGTGAATGTCATAGTTCACCGTATCAATTTTTAGCTGACGACAGGTACGGAGGGAAAATGCATTGAGTAGAATATATTATATTTATCAAATAATTGATCAACTATTTCTTGCTAACGTAAACGAGATCAAACAATGATCTCTTAAAATTATTAATTGACTCAACATTTGATTCAGAGTAAAACATTGGTCTACTTAGGACAGGAATGTATTTGTTAAAATAAAAATCGGACTAAATTATCAATCGGATGAACGATTGCTCTATGCAGAAACATGCGAATGACATATCTTATCATGTTCTGGTTCCACTAGCTATTTTGTTACTTTTGCTGTTAGAAAACAACATAACATAACTATTATTCAATATTGTATATTTTAGTGTCATGTTGGAACGATTTGTTCCGTGCCACTTCCCGCAGGAATTGGGAACGACATAAAAAATGAACGCCTCCGAAAACCACTTTTTTTTCTTTTGTTTTATACATATAATATGCAAACTTTTGACTTTTAAATAGAAGGTATAGCAGTTTCGTCAATGTCACGATTCAGAAATATATATTGTAACATTTTTCTATAGATTTCAGCATCGTATAATAACGCAAAGAAAAAGTAACTTACCAACAAGATCCTAAACAATTTTATCTAATGTTCATTGAAATTCGATTCAGTTACGACAAATATCATTTGCTGTATGCTGTTTTTAGTCTCTGAACGATTCAGATTATGTAGAAATGTGCACCTTTATAATCTTCGCTTTATCATACATGGTGTTGATGTGCTACTTTTTTATTTTATGTTCAATATCTGACGTGACAAAGGAAATAACTCGTTTAAATTAATTTCGACGTAAAAATAAAAATTGAGTGTGCGGGTGAAAACGTAACACTTTTGATCATTGGATTTTTAATTCGGGAAAATTCCCTTTTTAGCGAAGTTCACCGTAGGTAAAAGTTAGCGTCTTATCTGTTGAACACATGTAAAAGCGTGAAAAGATTTTGATTTCAACAGCTGAGTACGATTGCATTTGTTAAACTACGCTGATAGAAGTAAACGCAAGTTTTCTTTTGAAATATGTCAACCCTGATACGAACAAGATATCTGGAAATATACTTGCGCATGCTTTATTGTGAATATAAATTCGAAATGCAGTTTGAAAAGCATAAAATTATCAGACAAATTTTCTTTTTTATTTAAATATTATTATTTGAAAAAATGTAGAAGCGGAATTTTAACGAAATACAGAAAAGAAAACTATCGATTTGAACCTTGTTAATGCAGAAAATTCTGAAATATCAATACTCGATTGAATGAGTTCATGTTTACAGTTGCAAAAAGCTCTAGGGTATATTTAAATTTTACATAGATACATTAAAAATTAATGGTACATGCAATAAAAGTGCTATGCAACATTTTTGTGAGATACTATTTTTAGATACAAAAACGCTCAAAGTTAATGCCAACGATGACGATAATAACTTTTTTTTAGCTATTTCCACGGAAATTTGTAATTATGACTTTCATATTTATTCCACTATACGCCTACGAATCCCAAGCCCAATAACATTTATTATAAACCACACTTGATGAAAACAGTCGGAGTCTGCTATTCACAACTATAAAATCATTTGAAAGATATATGAAAGAGTTGTCTTCCTATCAATTGTTTTACAAAATTATCATATTTGTTGCAATGATGAAGAAATATGATTTAATAATCTCAATATAAAAGTCAGTTGCTCTGGATCTGCTATCAGTATGATTCATCTTTATATAGATCAATGTTCATCTAGTCAGCTGATTATTTTCAATAGCATGATTGAAATTAAGGATGAAAGACGAACACTTTCGTGCGTCCCATTGATAATAACTAGAGTAAGGTCTTTGAGACCGATAAGAAATTTTTAATTTAGAAATCTGAAACTCGATAAAAAATATTCTTTTAATAATTAAATTTGCTAAGTTTTGCATACAAGACACTACAATATTTCGAGTTTTTAAGCAATAGGTGAACGTCTCGCTGTCTGTGCGAAGTATTTTTGTGGAAATGAATAGATTTCTTGTTGAATAGCGATTTAGTTATTGGGCTTTGAAACTCTTCGATCTCGTAATATGCAATTACATATGTTGGCACGTGAGAAAAATTCATCATTCTCTATGAACATTTTAACTAGGTCCTAGAGATTCATTAAACTTTAGATTTTCTAGACAGCCTTCATGCTGATAAATCGTAAAATATTCTGACACAATCAAAGCATTCTGTTTCAGACATAGTATATGATTATCAGCATTGGATTTTTGCAAGATATCATATGCTTTTTTGATACATCTAATTACTTTTCTATCTGTATATGTGTGTTTTAAATAAATATAAATTAGTATGTTTTGACTTTTATTAACAGCAGATGTGTATTTAGACAAATGTTTATATTGATCATTTTCGAATAATTCATGCATGAAAATAGTCGGCACATTGAACAGGCTTAAGGTGCATTGCTAATAGTCCGTTTGATTTAATTCCGCAATCTTTTCTCCTCTTGGTTTCTTTCTTCAAATGCAATCTTTTTTTTTGAATCATTTACTTGGATAAGATGAATCGTACACTTGAGATTCAATGTTTCATCGGTATAATGACAGAGCTTGCAAATCTATCGCAGAATAGGATTGGTAAGATTGAGAATGGTATGCAATTTTATATTCTTTTGTATTTAAATATTCTCTAAAGTACGTAATATTGAGGCTGCTTCGATTAGACACGTTATAAATCAGTTTAATTTCGATATAATCTTACAATGTCTTTTAATTATGGGCTTAGTTTATTATTAGGCCGATAGATTTCATTCTTCGTACATCGTAGTCACAGCATGTAAAACGAGACGAAAGCCCCCTCCTTTTTTTGTTACCGTTAAGCTACACCTATCTACGTCAAATAGTTAACGTAATGTATTATTTACTAAGACGAAAGATTAGTTTCATCTATGATATTTTTTAAATAAACGCAGTTAGCTTTAGTCTCAACTAAGATAAAAAGATTATTCTGATAATAAACTATCTATTTAGGTCAGAGTAAAAACCTTTTGTATACTATGAACGAATAACGTTGGGCAGTTTGAATAGAGAAGAATCATTAAATAATTCTAGATTGGAATAAGTGCGTGGGATATAATTCTGAAAATACTTCGAGAAATTTTCCTTTAGGACAAATTCAATGTGTTGACTAGCATAAACGCTTGATAAGCTGTATATTACATTAACTATACTAGTTAATTTAGCTAGGGGAAAACGAATATGTATTCTTAAAAATATTCATCGAACACGTTTTTCATCATAAAAATATCACATTTTCTATTAATTATATATATATATTATTTATTAAATATGATCCTTAATATCAAGTATTAGATATCAAGTATTCACAAACAGGGTTTATATAGATGCGCACAAGGGTGAAATCATTTTTTAATAACTCAGTGATTATTTCTCATATCTTGTTTTGCCGAATCTGCTCTACTCTTAATAAAAGTCAAAAAAAGTGTTGGATACCGCTAATAAATCATCATTTGTTTTCTGATCGGTAACAGTGTTTTTTATTGACTGTAGATATTTTATATATGAGATCTGATTTTATGATGTTTTTTTTATCAAAATATATCCAATGAACGTGGACTATTTCTATTTAAATTTATTTAGTTAATCACTATGATGACACTATTTAATATGAAATTCTCATGTGTCTCCGTTTTTTGTTTTGATCGTTTTAAACTGCATACGCGGCAATAAACATCACGTTGTCGTTTTTATGTGTTATTAGAGAAAGACTTCAAAATCATAAATCTTATTTATTATAGTGAATTCTATATCACCAAGTCGGTAAGCACCAGTCGCACGAGCATATTGGATGTATAGACTCATAAACCTTTTTTTTTTCTACGAGAATTCTAGCATGAGGAAAAACGGTAATCATACATAAATTGCTTTAAAATGATGTTAGGACAGGACGTAAATGTTAAAGGACTTTCCTATTTGATGTTTTCTGTTTTTGATTACCAACTCATTAGGAAAGTCATATCTAAAAAAATAGCTATGCGGGGGCAATATCATTAATGGAATAATAACTATATAATATATAAATATGGACTCATATGCTTTAGACTTCTAAAACGTATATCTAGGAAAACCAGGATACAGAAAAATCTCTTTGTTTTTGTTTTTTCAAATCATTCATTTTTTTAGTAGTATATCCGTATGTTAATAGCATATTTTTAGTTGTTTTTCGGACTCATTGACTGTATTTCACTGTTTTCCTCTACATACCATTTCCGATGTTCTTTGCGATAATCAGTTGCTTTTCATACCCGTAATAAAAGTACGTATTATAATTAAAATCTATTTAAAGATATAATTGTTTTCTTTTCAACATGCGAAAAAGGTATTGACCAATAAATGACAAAAACGTAAGTCGATTTCTCCACAAAAAGAAATCAACATTGTTTATTTTCAATAAAGATTAAATACATTTTTCAAGAATTTTATTATTTGTTATACAGTTTCCAAGTTCATATTTTTTAAAAGGTATGAATTTTATTTCGAACCTTAATTTACAACGAGAATATAAATACACGAAACACGACAAGACAGAGGTTATTTAAAAGTGTGTGCGCCTTTTGTCTTTCTCTGTTTTGATATTTGTTTGCCTTGTGTTTTTACACTATACATGACTCAGCATTTAATTCAAAAAGAAAATAGAAACTATTACAGACAGACATAGAGTTTTTTTTTTGCTACAGATGAATGCATCAGTTACACCTTTGAATGACGACAAGAAGAGAAAAACCATATCTATCATACGTCCACTAAAATTCATGAGATTCTCAATGATTTACTGTAATTGAATATTATATAAATAAAAAATCATGATATAATTCTAGAGTAATAAACAGATATTTGTAGTAAAATCAACAATAAAAGTCATATTATTTGTTTAATACTAGTAATAGAAACAAAATATTATCTTCTCAAGATAAATTGACACGTTAATATTCCTGACTAATAGATTATTTTTCAAGGAGCTTTGCTCAACTAACCATATTTACTTGCGCGATTATCGCATAATTCTAGTGTTGCGATGGTTTTCTTTTATAATCCCTCTTTTTTCTTTTTTTTTGCTGATCAAATTTCAAGTAAAATGATAAAATCGTTGACGTCATAAATACCTACCGTGTTGGTCATATATTACTCAAATCTATTCTCGCAAATATCTCAATATACGTATTCAATAAAAACGAAACAATCACAACTGAAGAATTTCTTTTTCTTCCTCGATGACATCAGTTGAGTAAGATTGCACAAGAAACATAAAAAGAATTTAAGTTCCTCTGTAACTATTCCGTATACACCATGAAAAAGTCAAAGTGAGTTATTTGTTAACTTGAAATTTTGTTGACAAAAAAGAATTTATAATTCCATAAGTTGACCAGCAACACTGGTGAATAGAATTTCTATGTAACTTTATTCTAAATTGATCAATTTACCATGCTCATTGTAGTTTAGATGACCATTACCTATCAAAAATAAATAAATAAATACTATTTTTGAACTGTTTTTTTTCTAGTAAATACCCCACCTAGTTTTTCCTTATTTTCTACTACAGCAGTTTCGTTTGCTTACTGTTTATGGCGAGTTCTTTCTACTGCAACTGCAATCCGAGGAAATTAATTTTTTTATTTTCACTCGTTCACAGATAGTCACCTTATCATTTTAGTTTTCGATATCAATGATGTAGTAGATATTTCCCGTTGATTCATATATTACTAACTTTCAAGTCTAACTATGTAATATAAGTCCGGCATATTTTCTATTTTAGACTGAATCCAACTAAAACTATCCATGAATCGTTATATTATAGTTCACTCACTTATTCTATTTTCATTTTTCCTAATATTCACATCTGGTCGACCATTGTATTATGACGAATTAAACGACGACAGTATTACAAGAGTATCTACAACTGACGAGGAAGGTAAGTTTTAATTTAAAAAATAATATCTATTTCCATTTTTCATAATTAATGTATTTATTTGCAGACTCAGAAAACTTTCAAGCAGCACTAGCAGCTTTGTTCGGAGACGATAACAATGATGACGATGATCAGAAAGAAAACGCATCATTTGATTCTTATGAAGAAAAAAAATTTCATCAACGATCAGCATTCCCTACGTTTCATGGCTCAACTACAATATCGCCTGACATGAGACAAGCAATAATGGAGTTTATTCAAAAAGCTATCGATCAAAGATGGAAAGCCGATTTAAAATATCATGCTCCGGGAACACGTTTTGGTCGTCACCGACGATGATTTGTTATTCTATTAATGCTTTGTTTTTTTGTATATGTCTAGAAAATTACATAAGAAATGAGATTCTATACATCGACCGTCAGATCTAAATATAATCAAATTTCAAGAAAGATATTTAGAATAATTCAAATTTATGGATATATTTTTGAAAACTTTTTATGAATTCAGAATACTTGCGAATTTTTTCAATTGCATGAGCTAGTTTCTTTTCTGTCATCATCTCATATTTAAAAACAAGTAAATCAATAAACAGCTCTACTAAGAATATCAGTTGATTACTGATTAAATCAAACAAGAATCTAAGAGTTCACTAGTAATAACCAAACAAAAAACCGTGCATTTGGTTTTCATTTTGGTATGTTTTTCAATAGGAAATCAAAAACAGAAAAGGTAGTTAAAAATTGTAATTTTTACCAGTGTCTATTTTGATTGAAATCGCATTTTCCAAATAAATAAGTCTGTTACGAATACTTGGTTGTCAAAATCAGCGTTTCTATTCGGAGGACAAGTTGTACCTTGGTAATGATAAAAATAGCATGAGTTAAATAATCTGGAATCTTCTCTTGATAAGATTGACAGGAGACCAAAACAATAAATAAATTGTCCGTTCTCAATTCTGTCAATCAAGAAAATCTAATTCTGTCTCGTTTGATAATGTATTTCTTTTTATTCTAGTACATTTTACAGCATTGCTTACATAGAATCAGTTTTAATTCGGTCAATTCTGCTATAGGTCACAGAAAATGTAATGTAAATGTTGAGTCAGGATATTCTAAACTTATATAAGGCTAAATGCTATTTTTTTATAGCGCTAATGTTATTTTCAATTATCAACAAGTCATGTATATGCTAATGAGAATGTTTTTACAAGATAAAGGACATTCGGTTATTGAATCATTTCCCTAAAATAGCTTTATTTACTGTATTCTATTGAAAGGTTACTTAAAAAAAATGATGAAATCACTCGGCATAGATCAAAATGATATCGTAGACATACTTGCTAAATTTTGAGACGGTGTGGGTGTATAAGGGAAAAATCCATTGCTTTAGCTACTTATCAAATTGTAAATTATGTTTTGCGTCAATGCAAAAGTCAAGCATTTTACTGATAAGTTATCATGCATCGAAAAAAGAATTAATATTCGCTTGTAAAAAAAAACGTTTTTGTTGAAGGCGTATCATTTGATAACAAAAAATAGAAAAACTTCAAAAAATTCTGTCATCTATTTCTTAATCCAATACTATAATTCATTTTTCAAAATAGAAAAAAAAACAAGAGTTAATTTTCACTAAAATAAATCAAAGAAATAATCAAGTCCTTGACCTCCATCCCACACCGCTGCGCCGACATGAAGTTTTGTTGCCAATTCTAAGCGATCATAAATTGATTTTAAACTTGGATAAAAAATAAGTATTTGCGGGCTGGAATTTTCCTGTCGATTACTCATCGTACGACTATATACTATAGTAATATGTTCATGTGCGCGTTGATCGAAACTTATTATTGCTGTCTTGTAATGTTTTCTCAGAAAGTCGATGTAATCATGGCCAAGAATATGTTTTAGAGTGTATTGTTTTTGATCCTTCGGTGGTGGTGGAATAATTTGATCATAACGATAACCATAGAAATTTAGACTGAGAAATATTTTCGCTGATCTGCCAGTGTGACTAGCAAGAAATTCATTCATGATTTCTTTCATCCATTCTATAAATTAATAAGTTTTGTTCGAAATCAGTTTAAAGAAGAAAAAAAAGAAAATTTTTAATCGTTTCCATTTCACCATAGGATTATTATTTCATTCTGTCAATCGAAAATTCAACTATGAAGTACTCAAAATTTTCTATTGATCTCTTCGTTTTCAATCAAGTCTAAAGAAAACTTTCAAAAAAATGTTTAATTTTAAACTCCAATTTTTTGTATAGTCTTAATTGAACCAGAAAAGAAGGTCTGACTTGTGTTGTCTTTCCTTTTAAATATTTACCTATTGGAGAAACTGGTCCTGGTTCTTTCATTGTAAAATCATAAGTCATAATAATAAATCCATCTAAACGTTCAGATAACGTTTGAAAATCATACTTATCAAAGTATTCTCTCAAAGGTGGAACAGATAAAATAACTTCTTTTTTCTTCGTGGAATTAGTATCGATTTGATGTATATGCTCAGCAATATCACTAAGAATATGATTAACTACGGCTTTTGATGGGCCACTAAAATGTGCTAGTAATTCAAGAACATAACCATCAAATAAATCCATATATTCAATAAGAAAATTTTTCAATGCTAGTGATAATTGTTGTTTTTCACTTTCGGATTGAAATAATGCATGAATATCATCAGTAGACCATTTTTCAAATGAAACTCGAGGTACAATACGTACATCTGGATGTTTTTCTTTTAATGTTTGAATCCATTGTGAATCGATATCATGTGTACCTTCGATATAATATTTTTTAATATCGATTCGTTTTATACGAAACCAAACTGGAGATACATAATCGAATTTTTGTGTAAAATTTTTTACAAGATCATAACCACGATTGTTCCATGGTGTTATATAAATCAGAGTGGGATTAGTAAATTGACGAGTTCCAGAACAACTATGACAATATGATTGATAATTTTCGAGAACTGATTTCGGATCGATATCTTCTTGTAATAGATTACGTTCTAAAACATCTGTGTCAGATGGCGGAAGAGATTCTTGTGGTAGTGAATGAACTTTTCCAGATAAATCCAAATCATTAGAAACTGATGAAGATGGGTTAACATTTTCAGGTGGTCGCGATGGAGGTTTACGATTGCCAGGACCTATGGTTGATTCAGTACAATTTAAGAAACATAAGCTGACAAATAATAGTGGATAATAATCCATTTAAATTAAGTGGAAAGAATGTTTTTGTAAAGTTTATTAAAAATTCAAATGTCTAGAATTGTAGGAAAAAATAAAAATAAGTTTTCAATAATAGAAAACTTTTGAGTTAGCAGTACAATTTCAATTGTATTTTTTTCAAATGAACACTTATTAGTGAGTTGAAGACATTCTAAAATCACACTAATGATGATACATTATTAATGTTTATACTTGCATACAAATCAAGTTTAAAAAGGTGTCGACCCATAGAATAATCTATCTCATCCTACTAGAAGTCATTCATACTACCTAGGATAGACACAATTATGAATGGGTTTCATATTGATATGGATTGTGGCTACAATGAAAGTGAGTCTTTCAATTATAAGAGATTCGCCTCAGAGACGTGCACGTGACATAATTTTTTCTCCTATCCTTGTCTGTCCTGTTGCCTACCTTGTTGGTCTTGGTGGGCAGCAGGACAGGACAAAATCTAAATGTCATCCTGTCCTACTGGACAGGACAGGACACCAGGGCCGCCCTGTCCTGTGCACGTCACTGATTCGCATACAACGTTACAATTCCTCATCAAATCATACTATGAAAACTTTTTTTGCCGAAAAAATGAACCATCCCATGGATGTCCTTGAAAAATTTTATTTCGATTTCTAGTTGATTGAAGCGTGCTTTTGTTAAACTTCGCAAAGCGATCAACATACTTGATTACTACCAAAACTACTTACCAAATTTGTTCAAAGCTCTTTCGTTTACTCAATAGCGAGATTATTAAATAGAAAACATGACTAGCTCTGATTTTAGTCATTTCATTATGTCGATGGAAAATCTTTTCCGTCTAATTTTATTTAAAAAATGCCTAATTTTACTTTTCACATGGTTTATTTCTTTCGTCTAAAAAATACAACATTCGCACATAGAGAGCAAAAAGAAAAATAAGTCGAACTGAATAAAAAAAACGTTTTTTTTTCTTTTGACTCTCGTACTCAAATTTTGTTTGCCGAAGAATGAAATTTATGTAAACACAAAAAAGAAGAAAAACATAAATTGAGTATTATTTTAAAACGAGAAGCATAGAGTTATTTAACAAAACGAGTGAAGAAAGAGAAGTAGTCTGTTTGTATTTTCGTTTTCACGAAAGATTAGCATAATTTATATTTATGCATTCAATGATGTTGGCATTGATGGATTTTGAAGAAAATTCATTCGATGCTTTTGTGCTCGTGAGTCGGTTACCTAAATAGAAATGAATTAGCAATACAAATATTTGAAAGAAAGTCTTTTTTTCTTCCATTTACCATTTTTTGTAATTCGGACAATTCCATCGTTAATGATTTTATAGCTTTATTAGCATCTTCCATTTGATATTTTAATATACGATTATCTAGATCTTCTTTATTTTTGTCTTCTTGAATATCTAAACTACTTGTACGCATACGTGGGAACCAATCAAGATTTCGTTGCTAAAACAATAAAGTACGATTTAAGTTTGTTTCCGTTCTAAATAGGAAAAGAAAAACCAAACCTCAATCATTTCATGAACATAACTTTCTGGTCCAGTATATTCTGTTGAATCTTTAACATTAATTAATACCATAAAATAAACATAATTCCACATATTATGAACTTTACGAATATGATCTTCAAATGTAACATGCTTATTATCAAACGATTTACGATCGAGTCCTATAAATAAGAAATTATTTCTCTAGTTCAATAATTAAGACATTTTGATTATTTTTACCGCAAATAAAACATGTATTGCGAAGAATTTCATCATTTCGTTGTTTTTCAGTACGTAAATCAGCGAAATTATCGATAATAACACCAAAAATTAAATTAAGTGTTATAATTATAACGATGAAGAAGAACATCATATCGTAGATAACACGGAAGAAGTAGAGTGGCTCCTTTAAAGACAAGAAAAGAAACACGTTATCATTTTATCTACTAATAATTACGTTCGTGGCAAGTGTCAAGGAGTCTACAGAAATATTTTTCAAAACAAAAAATGCACTAGATTTAAATAAAAATTGACTTTCCATTCAATTTCGTTTTACTATGTACATGGCTATTTAGAATGTTGTACAAATGCCAGTTTATTTGTATAATGTAATTCAGAGTATCCTACAAAACTATGAGTGGAATTAGAGAGAAAATTTAGTCAAGTAGATATTCCTTTCACTGAAGTAAAACAACAATACAGCTACAGTAATCACAGGAAGATTATTTTTTATTCTATTTCATTTTAGCAAACGTTTTCTTTTCGAAAAAAGAAACCCAGTGAACTAGCATGAAAAAAGTAAAATTTTTTCCTCTAAACATACCTGACTAGAAGGTTGCCTTAGAACATCACCAATACCACCACCATTTCGCAAGCCTTTGTTGAGTGTTGTAACAATACACATAAATAACGTATCACAAGACCGTTCAACTTCTTCATCTGCTGCTTCTTCTGACAATACATTTAATGGTTGAGTTGCATGACGAATATTATTTGCTAATGTATCATTAGTACAATTATCTTTAGTACAATATCCATCATTTAATATGCTTGGAATGGTTGTAGCTAAAAATACAAGATGAAGAATATCTATTTCAAATTCTTCTCAACAATACACATAAACACGAAACATTGACAACGACAATTTGACATACGCGTCAGTGTCATTGTTTTAAGAGTGCTATTTGAACGTCGATATCGATGATGGGGATATGATGAATATAATCTTGTTTGAATATTTGTTAAGAAATCATCACGAAAAAAAATAAAACCCACAAGAGAAAAAAGATAAATTAGTATAAGTGCGAGCATCATTGTTAACATAATCGATTTTCCATTTCGTGTCACTGATTGTGTTACTTGAAATAAGGTTGCATCCCGAAAAATCATATCAAGTAACTGGAAACAGAAAAGTTAATTTTCATGTTCTATTCTTTTTCCTTTAGTTTCACAATAATATTCAAATGACATAGAAAGCAACAAAAGCATTCAACAGAAATGAGAGAGTGAGAAAAATTCGAATGATTCTATTTGACTTACTCAAAATCTTCGTATCATTTTGCTGTGAAATCCCAAGTGGTTTCGTATTCACCTCCATAAGAAAATCATCTTGGATAAATAAATAGCCACATATAGCAAATAAATATATGATTATAACAGCAAATACAGCTGTTAATATAACTGATTTAGCATTGCGTACAACACATTGAATTACATTCCATAGAGTATCTTCACGATACACAACATCGAGTAACTAAGATAAGCAATACATCACAACATCAAATATATATATAGATTAAATTTTAGAAGAAATTCTATTTCAAGAGAAATTTTCAACAGTTATATTTTTGTAAATACACAGTTGATCGGCTGATTTCAGAAGAAAAAAAGATTTATCATATTCTCTCTTACAATAAAGAGTCTATTAAGTATATTTTAGTATAGACGGCGGCTAACATATATTCCGTAGAACGGATACAGGGCTGAAAACAAATGAATTTTTATTATCAATTATCAAATACGACTGAACTAATTTGTTTTAAATAACAAATGAAGAAAAATACTCTTCTATAATTTTAAATAATAACAAAAATCATCGATAGTTTGAAAATATTCGCTCATTCGTTTTTCATCACTGAAAGAAAGCTCGATAAATTCACAAACATTTCATTATGCTTAACAAATTTTCAGTTTTTTTTTTATAGATTATGACTAAACAGCTACTTGTAAATAATTTTATTGAAATAATTCAAAAACTAAGTCTATAACGAGCTACAGAAGATTGGTTTCTACATGGTTGTCGACTCCGGTCTTTGAATAGACTCAAAACAATTTTTATTTAAAAGAAAACTTATTAAAAAATGCTATTTTTACAAACACGAAGATTTCGTGCTATTAATCGAAATCATAGGCCTACAGAAGACTTTAACTTATTTAACCATCAACGAAGTGCTCATGGCAAGGTAGTCCAGTAATAGCTATTGAAAGTTAATGATTGAATCCATTTCATACTTAAAATAGGAATTATGCTTATCTCTTGGATAAAAAACGTTTCTTCAATCTAATCTTTAAAATCAATTTTCTATTCCTACAAAATAATATATAAAACAAACTAAACATATTTGCAACTAAGCCACTAACATCAAGCAATCAACAATTAATAAATATATATATATATATATATACATATTCAACTTACCAATAAACTGTAGAAGAATTCATGAACACATAAACCAAGTACACAAAGGAATAAATATCCGACATGATAAACAAGCTCAAAATTTGCCAAATTTTCATAGCGCGATTTAGAAAATGTCCCATTATTGCCCATAAAACTAACTAAAAATACACCTTTATTTAACACCTGAAATAAATAAATAAACTTAGTTAATACTACAAATAATTCGCTCAATAGATTCTACCTGTATTGCTCCCATGAACCATAGAGTAGGGCCAAGACCAACAGAATAAATTGACCGTAAAATTCCGGCAACAAAAAACATACGCATCGATGCTACATTTGGTCTTATTAAGATAGCAACTAAGGTAATAAATAATGCACTCCATATAGCTGCGGAAGCACGAGGATCAAGATCTTATAGAAAGAAAGAAAAACAAATACCAATTCAATATGTTTGATTTCATTTTTCAAATAAATACTTATACCTTTAAGACCTTTATTAAATGGATAGAAAACAGCAACGAGTATATTGATTAAAACAGCAAAATTAAATGATATATCACTCCATAAAGACATATGAGATGAAAACCAATATAATGTTGGTTGATGGCGTAATTTTCTTTGCCATTTCATTTCTTCGAATATTTCTGGAAATTTCTCAAAGAAATCTTTGACTTTTGAACCTTGTTCATCTTGTTCACATGTCAAAAAGACTTTTTGCTTTTTTTCAACAGTTAAAAATTCACATAATTGTGGAACAGGAAAAACAACTGTAAAATAACACTAATTTAGATTTTAAATCGAACAAAAGACATTGATAAATACTTGGTTCAATTGATCGATCATGTCGAATGATTTCAATTTCAGCTGTATGTTTATGATAATAGGATAGCGCTTCATCATGTAGTGTTCGTTTTTGCATTAGTCCTTCAAGTTCACGATTATGACGCGCAAGCTAAAAAAAGAAATATTGTCTCAAATTTATTGCATATTGGTCTCAAAAATCTATACCTGATATGCAAGAATATATATATTGTGACCCACACTCTGAGCAACATTATCCGAACTTTCATTTCCTTCCTCTTCATGCAGTTGTTCATCGTTCTCAGTTTCTAGTGCACTTTTTTCTTGTATTTCTTGTTGTTTACCACGAATATAAATTTCACAACCAACATCAAGCTACACAAAAAAAGCAACAAAAATTAATATTTTTCTCTAAATAGAAACCGGTCTCTCTCTCTCTCTCTTAATTACCAATTGTGAAACAGGTACAATATTTCTAAGGATACGTTCAGCATTTGTACTATCATCGCGACTTTCCATAACAGCTAAAAGTAATTTTGATGCATTATCCTACAGGATCAAAAAATCAATATGGAAAAAGTTAGAATTCATCAAATTATTGAATTTACTTTTAATTCAAGTACAAGATCGTAATTTTTTTGATTTAACGGCGTTATATCATTTAATACAATAGCGATGATTATATCAATGCCATTGGATTCGTGATTAACAATAGCATCTTGATTATCTCGGCATGGCCCTTGGCAATATTCAGTTAATGTATTTAATGCTTGATTTATTAATTCCACATTATTTTCATTAATATAATTTCCTAATAATCCAAGTAAGCCTGTTTGTGAACCACAGATAGCATCAAGAAATTTCAATGTTTCACACACAAGATTATAGTTCGTTTTATTACTATCTTGTAATCGAAGATAATTCTAAAAAAGAAGAAGTTAAGGAAAAAAATTAAGATTAAGAAATAAGAACAATAGAAACCTGAAATTCTGGGTTATGATTTTCACAGAGTAACTGTAGAAAACGTAATATTGGTTGCATGATACGAATTTCAAATGGAAGTTTATGACGACGATTTTGAGATCTAAATATATAAATATTTATTATTTTTATTGAATATTTAATAGCATTGTCTAAAACGTTTATTATTCATTCGGTTTTTTTTAATTCAATTTAGAACAGAGAGTATTCCGACTCGATCACTTTGACGTAGTAAGCTCTAGTTTAATTTTTTAAATTAATATAAAATAAGGAAAAGATGATTGCAAATAATGCCAATCAGAAAAACTAGTGTTTTCTCGCTTGCATAAACCAGTATGCTTATCGATTGATAAAAGTGATGAATTTACTGGATATTTATTTCAAGAAAAAAATGTGGATCTTTTTCAATGATTCCGATACTAGCCACAGGTACTGTATGCAATTATAACAAATTAGGATTGAGGTCTCCACAAAAAGAATTAATTTTCTTCGATTTACTGCATTATCATAAAATTGTGAATCAGGCTAAAAAATTGATCTGCTATTATGGTAAATAATTTAATTGCTAATAGATTTCAAATTAGAAATCTGAATATTCTACAGTATATCTCGGATAGGAAATGCTTACTGAAAATCAAACAGATCGAATGATGTTGCTATTGGAGTTGTTATTTCGTCTTCCGGTGGTCGTTCTTGGTAAGTAGTTGATGTTATAAGTAATGCTTGTGGTTCTTCATGTGATTCATGAATAGCAAGAGCATCTAAATAAATAAATTTCAATTGTAACGAATTTTAAAATACATAAATCAATAAAAACTGACTTTGTTCCGATGCACTACTAGTTGATTGTTGATCAAAATTAAAAGTGTTTTCATCTGGTGGACTAAACGATATTTGCCTTTCAGGAAGCAATGGTTCCCGTTCATCATTAGATATAGCTCGATCACCTGTCAACGATATTTGACGATCAGTTGCTGTTGGACTTATTAAAGGTGATATTGCACCAGATTTCGACGTAAATATTAAATCATCGAAGTCATGATTAAATTCATTGGTATCTGATGACGTTGATGGCATACTTTTTAATGTTTTTTGAGCGATACACATTTTATCGTAAAAAACTAGGAAGAATTTCTCCGATGCTGATTCACATCCATGTAAATGACGAAAAATGCTTGTCTATACATAGAGTTTTTATTATTCAAAATAATTAAAGATAAATATATTTAAAAAAAGACAAGCTAACCTGAACTTCTGTATTACCACCTTCTAATAATGCTATAGCTAAATTAACGCTTTCTTCTAGTATATTGACTGGTGATTCGCTCATAAATAATTCTACAACAAGATCACTAGCTCCTTGTGTATTTAATTCATTTTGTGTTTTTCTTAATCTATCAAGAGCATCTTCTTCTAATAAAAATAAAATACGATAAATAATTATGCAAAATTTTTTTTCTTTTAATAAACCTTTTAATGGTTGATGAAGCGACTTTAAATATTGTTTGTCATCAGAAAAATACCTTCGCAGTAGTTTTAACCGTAAATTTTGTCCCTAAAGAGATTTCGTTTTTTTTTTTATTGTGAATATTTTTCAACGTGAAATAATCAAATAAAGCAAAGCTAGGCTTTAATACCCTGATATCGTGTTCGTAATTGCTTTTGACCATCGATTTGAGTGCATGCATTATGCGCAAACAGAGGCTCTCCTCAGATTGTGTAAGCAAATATTTGGCATGCTGTATCAATCTAAACAACACAAAACTGCCGAAGAAAAAGCAATAGCAATACAGTGAAATACAACGAATTATATAGCATTGCATCTCGAATAAGATAGCAGTCGCAGAAGTGCTTGATCAATCAAACCACTATTTTATTCGAGAATAGATATAATTGCTGTTTTATTTATCAACTCGAAATCAAAATTTAAAAGAAAATCATTTTCTTGTTCTACCTCATGATTAGATTCCCAATGGAGAATCTCTTTATGCTGCATTGTACGAGCATAATCAGTTAGGAGGTTGAGTACATGAAAACTTAGTTGTCTTTCATGGTGCTTTATTAACATCATTGTTGTATGATTTATTAGTCTAAAGAATGTTTTAGAGGGATTCATGAAGATTTAATAAATTCTTATTTTTTATAGTGTAAGAAATTTCATGTGCCAATCAAGCATTTTATATATACTACATACTTGTGTACAAATGTTCCACTGAGAAATTTCGAACGCGATTCACTGGTTTCAGGAAAGAGTGCATGTGGTGCTCGAATAACATCGACAAGTACACTAACTTCAGCTTGAACAAGGGGCTTAACTCGTGCGCTGACTTGAGCAAGAAAATCCTAGAGAAAAAATTTAATTTAATTTATTTGATTTTGGTTTATTCAAAATTCGTTTAATTACCACAAAATTATCAATAACACGTTTATGTTCAACATCTTCTAAATGATCACGTCGTTGTGCTGTACTAAATGTACCGGGGTCAATAGTATGCGTCCGGTCAGATGTTGCACTACGACTTGCGCGTCGGGAACGAGCTGCTATATCAACTGCCGCATTACTACTTGAACGTAACATTTGGCCAAGACCACGTCGATCAGCTAAAAATTCAATAAGATATGGCTAACACTTCATTTAAGTTGTCTTTTTTTACCAATTAATGTTAAAATATGGATACATCTATCGACACGTTCTCGTTCAGCCGTTGTCAACCATGATACACTTAGCAATCGAGCTAGATGGCTGTATAATGATATAACTGTTGTATTGCGATGCTAAATGACAACATATTTGATTCATTTAAATTTGTGTGTTTATACCAAAAACATAATTAAATCATTTTAAAAAAAAAGAAGAAGAAGTGATCAGTCCACACATGCAGCGATAGGAAATGCGCAAAATATGATCTATCGACGAAATGGAAAAAAATTCATCAAAGGAGTTAAGCTCTTGGGTAAACATATCATACAAATTTATTTGTTAATGAATCATCATGATTGTCTTACCTTTTTTTCATCTTTATCTATAAGCTACAAGAGAGCAAAATATCAAAAACCATGCAATGAGAAATAAACATGCATTAGCTGTTATCTGTAAGGTGTTAATTTTAGTCTAATATGAACCCAGTACCTCCCATGTAGCAATGATTATCGATTCTGCGATTTCTAGTGATCGATCATCATCTAGCACAAAATGATCCTAAGAGCAAATCTCACCTTGCAATCGATCTTGAATATTATAAAAGTTTTTTTGTTTTTTTTTTATTGTAAGAAACGAATCGGGTGAAACAAGTTTTACTGTTCGGATGAAAGTTTAAATGATTTTCTATCTTTACCTGGACTGATGAAGATTGTTCAAAATATGGTGAATTGAAAAATTGATTGATTAAATCAGTTACAGTGTCTAAAATATATTTTTCTAAATTGCGACGTTCAGCTGGTTTAGTGATCAACTAAAAAGAAAAACAAATATCGAATTTTCATGGTGTTCGTTTGCTAATAAATTAAAATGGCTTTAGCATATTCTATTTACAATCATTAGAGAAAATGGACTAATTATAAAGAAATTATATCAATATTTGATCTTATCCCACACTAATTTGTTGTGTTTAGCAAAGTCTTTTTGAAGGATAATTATATTAAAAACAGTCGATTTCTTTTCATTTGATTATAAAATATTTTCATGAAAAGGAACACTACTCATTGTCCAGCAGGTGTCGTTCATATAGATTCTAATTAATCAAAATAAGTGTAATACACGAATACGAAACTAGTTTATCATGGCAACGAAAAACCTTTATTTATTTAATCTTTGTTCATGATCTTATCAATCTTTATTTTCAAGACATGTGAAATCATGCTTGCCTAATTCAGTGTTTAATTATACGCTCAAGCGATTTAGATCAACAGAAACATGTTGAATGACTGACTTCTGTTAAAAAATGCTGTGCTAAGTGACATCAACAAATGCCTAATAACGATATGGTTAGATAAAATGCTAGGGATCCATAATATTAGCAATAAATGTCACTGAGTATGTATCAAATCTCACTTAATCGTCCAGGGTTTATATGCCATTCAGGATTTACCCTTTCTCATGACTAATAACTCGGTACAATTTGCAACTATTATTAGGATTTTTCGAAAATGCATAATTTTATTTTGTCAATAAACGCTAGTTTTTCTTTGTGTGAATCGAATGAAGCTTTGAAATTACATTCAGACTTTTAAAATCATTAATTATCAATCATACATATTTCGAAGTAGATTGTTTTTTATCGATCTTTTGTACAACTCATTTATTTTAGTAAAAAGTGATGTTGAACAGCACTCCTTAGACGTAACCTTAATTTACAAATGGGACATTGACCAAGGGCAAAAGAATTATCTTCTATTCTTTGTCCATCTGATGCTCACTTATTAATTGATTATAGTAAATCAGCAAGTTCTTTTCAATAGTCCTGTTTTGTTACCACATCTGGTACCATCAATACTATTACTCTTTCACCCACCATATGTCGTATATATGTTTTAATCTTAATGATTATTGTCTAACGTATGTAAAATATTGAAAATTTCAAAGCTCTACTACTTACTTTTTCAATATCAGGACAAAACGAATTTTCAATTAAAGTATAAATATGTTGACTATTATAAATTTCTTTCATTTCAACTTCTGTATCAATATAACAATGCGTTAAAAAGGTAATATATGCATTTTTAACCTAAAATAAAATTTAGATTAGTGTAAAAAAAGAATCAATTCAATAAAACTACAAACTTCAGGACTACAATCAGGATGTGTAACGATTAAAACAATATCATCTAAGCCAATTAATGAATGGCATTTTATTTCTGTTGATGCATTTTTTCCTTCAGTACACATTGCTAATAGATGAACGAGTTGTACATGATAATTTAATAAAGAATTTTGGTCGGATCGTTCGGTTTCCGATTGCATACGTTCGGTAAGATCTGATAAATTTCCTTTTTCATAAAACATTAGTACTTCATCGGAGCTAACCAACTAAAAGATAAAAATATTTTAAATAAATATTCAACATTAAAAACAGTAACGAGTTCGAATAAAGCTAGAGTTCTGAAGCTCAAGTTGATTACTCTCGCCTAGTTCAGTTACTGATTTTAAACTCTAATGCTAATTCGCTTTTCTATTCAAATGCTTACTTCTGACATAACAACATCTTGACAATTTCTAATATATTGATTTTCAGCTTTAACAACCGTTTGCAAAAATTTGATATATAAAACTTTTCTTCCATGCAATTCAATTAAATGGACAAAATGTTGGACATGTTTTTCAGTTATTGTTCTACATAATTGAACATTATTCATAAAAATATAACAACACGTTTCAACTTCTTGTTCCTAAAGGTGAAAAATTAAAATACAATACTTTTGCTAGCTGACTGTTTACTTCAGATATTTGCTGATAATCATTAAAATAGAGTTCATATAATTTTGCTTGATTTGTTGGATTATTAAAACAAAAATATTGTAAAAGATTATGTGCTAATTTCATAATATGATTCATTCGAGTATCTTCAACCTGTAAAAAATTTCCAAAAAAATAAAAATCTATATTTTATTCTTTATCTTCTTTTTTTTACTTTATCATATGGAATTTTTAATAAATCAAGTACAACTACATGTACATCCATATTTCTTAATAAACGTTGTTCATTTTCTCGAGCATACATATTACCATCAGCACCCTCAACGACACATAATTTCATCATACGACGAAGAATCTAAATATTCAATAAATCATATTTATACATCTATTCAAGTCAAGATTAAACGAATCTTTTCGAATTCAAACAAATTACATTAGTTTCACAAGCCAATCAATCAATAAAAACATGCTTATTGCACTATAAGAAAGAATTAGTTTTTAAATTTTCTTTTGAAATCGAACGAAACATGCCAGAGACAAAAAACGATCGAATTTTAAAATTATTTTTAGATTTTTATTCTTCTTAATCATGCACTAAATCATGTTTTAGTTTTCATTTCGAAACGACAAGAAGCATATTCAGGCTCAGAATGACAAGACAAGTGAAATTGAAAGAAGAAGAACGAATATGCAATACAATTGAATAATAATAATGATAATGTAAAAATGTTTATAGATATGTGTAGATAAATATATACATATATATATATCCCAATTACCGTGTCAATGAATTTATGTATACCCTAGGAAAATAGACAGATACACAGAGATATGAATTAAAAGGTCTTTCTATCTATGTGTATTTAAAGCCCATCAACCACCGAAAGAAATCGAATAAAAAACAAGCAAAAAGAAATGATTTGTCCCATGTTTAGTAATAGTAAAATCTGTTTCAAATGTGTCTTGGTGCTTATTTACTAACCTGGAATATTGATGTATATCGATATGCAGATTCTTCACTAACATTTGGACCATTTAAATCGAATTCAGCATCGCTTAAACCGGATGATGTAGCTAATTTCTTTGATGAACAATATAAATCAAATAATTATTAAAAAATTCATTGATTATTAAAATAACATTTCCACACTCTCTCCTATCAACTACTTTTTTTTCTAGGTGCAATAGCCTGCAGCCTCTCTCCTACAATGAATACCAACTGTAACATGCCTGATGCAGAGTTTTGTTTTTGAGCTGCTCATACAAACTAACGGAACGCAAGAATTGGTTTAAGTCACAACATCTTTAGTATGCCATCATATGAGTAGTTAAGAAACTAATAACCGCTAGTGACTTGTATAGGATCTCTCCATGACTGATCGTACTTAGTTTGACATCTCTTACTTTGTTGACACATGCTGAACAATGTCTCCACTTAGTCATAGAAATTCAACAATACTTAGTAATGTTTATACAATGCAAAATAAATATTAACTCGATTTTGTTCAACAGTGATACCTGAACAAATCATAGCTATATACATATTTATTTATTTATTCATTTATTGAAATTTCTATATTAAATTTGACTCGAGTATATTGTTTATGATCAATTCTAACAAATTAGTATGTGTCTAACTTATTTCTCTATAAAATCTCTGCACACTGTTGTTTTGTTTTTTGATTATTTTCATTTTACTTCAATTTCTAAATGATAGTATAATTTTCATATTACCTTGATTTCAAATTCTTCATCTTTTCTATCGTCTTGATCAAGAGTACCGTCGTTGACACTAGACGCTGATAATAGTCCGTCTTTTCCTTTTTTATAAACCCATAATTCAGATTTTTCAACAAATAATCGTAATTGATCAAGATCGATTTTAATTTGTTTATAATTTTTAATGTCTGTTTCACTAACAAGTAATTGAACTTGATTTAAATGTTGTAATGTTTCTTTCCGCTGATTAAAATGACGAAATAATAAAGATAATGCACGTGATACTAATGGTTGATAGTCATGCATTATTAAATTAAGTAAAACTTTAAGAAACGTTTTTCCTTTCGTATCATCCAAATCCAGGTTCGGTTCAGTTATTGATACTAAATTAGAATCAAATATACATTCAATATCAGCTGTTTGCAAGTCTGCTGCAATTCCATGAGTTGATGGTTCTAAATAATGGAAAGAAAATACATGTCCTTTTGAGAACAAAGAAACTGTCAAATGGTCTACCAAGACGATCATATTTTTTTTTAAATATTGATATGAGACGTGAAATACGAAAATCAAGACGAATATCAAGAATGAATTCAAGAATAGCAATAACATTCATTTTTGTTTCATAAGCTAAATTATCAAGTACATCTGATTGTTGATCAGCGACAGCATCATTAACATTGAACGGAGCTGTTGTTGGAAGAACATGATCATATTTTTGTGATTTTGCATTTGCTACAATAGCTACTACTAAAAATGATATTTTGAAAGAAAAAAAAAAGTAAATTCTAATAATTGAATTTTTCAATATAATATAACCTTGTTCAGGATTCGAATGACGATCAGTTGATGATAAAACTTTACTTGTATCAAGAATACCGAGTAATGTTTGTGTTAATTTAAGTAAATCTTCGAAACTATAAAAACCAAAAAATATTAAACGACGAGCTAAATTGACAACCTTAAGAAAAAAATATATAAAATGAAGATATAATTTCTCTGTAGACAAAAAGAATTTTATTTATTTTACTTCGTGCGTTAATTTATTTTGTTCACGATCAGCAAAAGAGTTTGGTTGTTCAACCACAGTTTTAAGATAATCTTCAACGAACTTCATTGTTGCCTCGAATTTTGGTCGATTTTCATTTTTCTCTGTTGGCTCAAGCGAACCACTAATTGTTTGATCATATCTAAGAGAAAATATGTTTTCAATAAACAAATGAAAATTGATAGTAATCTATAGGCAAAAAAAATTTACTCGTTCAATGAAATAGCAGGTTTAACTTGATTCCATAATCGAGCATATTTAATACGTGTTACTTCTTCTTGTGGATCACGATTGACATGCATATGTATCATTAAACGACAAAATCCTGCACGTAAATCAGCTGGAAGATTTTCACTCTTTGTACATCTGAATTCAAATATAATTACGAAATTATTACAAAAGGAAAAGAATGTTTTTCACTTTCTATAATGAACTTACGTTAATATTAATTCAATTGATAATTCTAATGATAAATTATCTATAGCTAAATACTGTCGATCGAAGCACATGTGCGAAAATAAATTGAGTTGATATCTAAGAAACAAAAACAGAGTGATGACCATGAATGATGTTGAACTATTATATGTTTCGAAACATTTATTTTTCTAACAAACGAAACAACTTTTAGTATATTGATCATGAGAAAAATTCGTACTGGCATCGTCGAATATATGAATACATTCATATTGGTATTGATTGATTTATCTGGTATACTGAAAGATCTTTGTTTTCACTTTAAAAAATTTTGACTCAGTGCAAGCTGTATTAGCTAAATCATTAGAATATGCCAAGATAAAAGAGAAAGAAATCTATTTGCTAGATTTTATGTCTGAATAAAACAGTCAAAGCAGGTACCGGGCTATTCGATGGGAATTAAATGTTAGTTGTTTTCTTTAGAAGATTGCTATCAATACTTCTGATCTCTAGATGTAATTGATAAAGAATATATTCATGTTGCATTGAATTGAGTTTCGGTTATGTCACTGTCAATATTTCAGTATTTTTCTTCATGATGAAAATTACTCATTATCAATTCAAAAAACGTACTTCATACTGATTAAGTATTCAGTATGCTTCTTTTGCTTTATCTTAATATTCTTTTATGTTATTCAATATAGATTATGTTGTTTCTTCAATCGTTTTTCTTTTTCCTTTTTTATCAGAAGAAAAAATGACCAATTCTTCGTTTCTGTATTCAATCATCAATAGAATGTAACTGTTGTTATTAGATTTTTTTTTATTTTCTTGATGTATTTACCTATAATATTCCAAAATATTGCGAAATTCTTCTCGCCTGGGATGTGCTGGTTGATCTCGCACTACGCCAGCCATAAATTCAATTGATTCCGATTTCCCATCCCACGTCAATATGACTTCACGTAAAATATTTTGATTGGAAAAGCCTATCGGTGGACCGGTATTATCATCTAATATCATATCTTCAACACATCCTTTCACTTCAAGCCTAATTAATAAGAAAGAAAGAAAAGTAATCTTTTCAAGTGAGCCAATTTAAGCAAAACAAACTTTGTTCGTATTAAAATATCAGAATTTTTTTCTAATACAGATTTACATATCATTTCTTGTGTTCGTGCTATAGCTTGATTACTTGATACACATAAATCCGATAAATATTCAAGAAACCTTTAGAAAAACAAAAAACCATGAAAATTTCTTATTGCAAAATGGAAAAGAAACGCAGAAAACATTACTTGCAATCTCGTTTTTCTCTTAACAATTTGACGAAAGTATCAATTTCTTTTTCAGTAATATGTTTTTCTAATAGTTTTTTATTATTATGAAGTAGAGCTGTGATTGTATCTTCAGCCAGAATATCAAAGCCGATTTGAGATTGCATAAAAGAAAATTCTTTTGCAATTGTCTCCTATATAAGTCAAATATTTTATTTAAAAATTTAATAACACAAACAAAAATCATTCATATTCTACCTGATTTTTTCTATATTCCTGTTGACAATGTTTAAGTGTACGATAGCAATGACGACATATACTTTTAATTTGATAAAATACTGTTGAATATCGTACATCAGCCTCTTGCTGTTGTGATATTGGATATGAATCATTACTTGATGATGTTTGAACTTGATATTGATGAAAGTGAGAATCTGAACGTGCATGTGCAAGATTTGCTGCATTTACATTTGAACGTTCTTGTTCTAGACGAGGTTTTAATACTCGAAGAATACGAAACAACTAGTTTAACGGAAAATGTACTTTTCTCGATGAAATGTTTTTAAATTTTAATTAAATTTTTACTTGTTTTAGAATGTTCTGTTCACGTATTAATTTTTGTCGTTCGCGATTTGGTTTTAAGATTTGTACATCAAATGGATCAGTACCATTGTTTTCTTGGCAGGCAAGGAAGTATACGATATCAGTTAACAGTGATATTACTTGCCTAAAATAATCAATTTCAAATCAGAAAGTCAACTAAAACAAAATTGGCATCTTGTTTTTTTCATTGACATTGGACTTGTTTTTTGTTTTTGTCGGATAACTTATGTTTATATAAAGCTCGAAGTTACCGATCTAACCCTTATGTTGAAGATATCAAATCTTGACGCATAACCTTATCATACGAATGCACTCTGACTAAGTTCTTTGATTCCCTCAACAAATGTTTGAAACGACTGTCAATTCTGTGTTGGAAGACTGTCATTGACTGACAGAAAAATTTGCTTGAACCGCAAATCATATGATGCCTAGTTTTTCGTTTATATTATTGCTAAAGCTAACTCTCAACTAGGAAAATATATTTGTCCGTTATGACGAAAACCCCTTATACTTGATAGAGTTTTGTAGCTTACTGTTCTGACAATATTCATATATTGTTATTTACTATGGTGATTCAACTTTTTTTCTTCCAACTAAGTGAAATAGTATTGATATAATGAAAAAATTATCCGCATTCAAGATTTTTCTTTCCGAAAAAAATATTTTTCACGGTTTTGTCGCTATTTTTATTTTCTTATTGTATGCGACGCTCATGTTATCATTTCGTTATATTAAACGAAGTGAAAAAGTTTGATTAGAATCATCCATAATGCTAATCTATACACTTGAGAGATTTCAAAAACTCTAATCGGTCTGTTTTACCATACAAACAATCTGCACTAGATAAGAAGATAAGGATGCTTTAACCAAGTCTGATACCGATTATAAAACCTACTGGTGCTTTATAGTCGCGTGAGATCTAAAATTTTTAGTATTGATACTATTCAATATGTAGTATTGTCATAATTAAAAATTGAATTCAATAAGTCGACTCTTCAAATTTAATATTCCATAAATATATAAATCAATTTAGTCTGATATATAATTTGCTGGACAATCTTTCATAACATTTCTAATTTCTTTTATCTTACATAATTGTCTATTTGGTAGCTTCGAATCATTCCGACTAATCCTTTATAATTGGTGTACGGCTACTTGAATATGTAATAGTTTTAAGACAACCTAAAATAAAGTTTTTATTTTACTTACTTTCGATCATTTGCATTTACATTCGCAAGTCCATGTTTTTCCCATTTCGATACAGTTATATCCAGATGTTGTGCAGCATCATTAGCAAAATCTAAATCTCGTACTTCATCTGGTGTAACATGTACTATTTGAAATGCTTCTCGATCTTCTTTAGTTAATGCACAACCAATTTTAAATCGTACATTATCATCATCGGGATCTAATTTAATATTCGTCGAATGTACCCATGTACTCGTGCATATGTGTTGTAAACGTACATATGAGCCCCATGGTACAGCTTCTTCATTACGTGTTATTGTTGTTGGATCGAGTTCAAATATCGATGATATATCGTAACCATGCGGAATAGGAACAAGAGCAAAAACAGGTGTACCTGGTGGACCACGTAACTTTTGTCGTGTTGCATCAAATGTTTGATCATTATCGACTTCAGCTGCTAAATATTGTCCTGTCGCCAAATGTTTAAAACGAAATAATGAACTCCATTGACCGATACCACCACGACACGGATCTTGTTGAACGACTTCGATTTCCCATAAGGCATTCGATGATGTTGCCGACGTTGCTGATGCGCGACCAGTGGCGCGTAAAAACACGACACTTTTTTTCCGGTAATTATCACATGTGAGAAATTTTTCTTGTTCAGCATGAAATAAACGAACAATATCACCCTTAATCAGTGAAAAAAGAAACAACATAGAATTATATTTATTTTTCTAATTTTAGAATTAAAATTTTCTTTTGAAAATCAATCTTACACTTTTGAGTACTTCATTTGTAGCTTCGCGACATGACATAAATAAAACGATTTTCCAACTTGTTTGAAGATGAGAATTTACCTATTTTAAAATATTTTTCAATTAGAACAATTTTTAACTCGTCCCTAATATACATATTCATATTCAAAGCGGCGGGGTATTGTACTACATGCAGAATCATTAAAATAAGAATTTTATATTTTATAAGTTGACTGTCTTAGTTTTTAAAACTGATCATCTTACTTTACTTTTCGAAGTAGATCTTCATGAATATATTATAAACTAAACTGTTTTCATATTCATGCAAGCGAAACCCAAAACATGGCATGCTATTATTAGTCACATAGACTGCACTCTCATTGCTATAGTCAGTCCATGTTTAATTATACGTTTCTTTAATAAAAATATAAATAAAGCCATAAGTACTCCCGTTACTCGCCAAATGACTTTTAAAAAGAAGCTTCTCAATAAGTTACACTACTACACAGATAGCTATAGATGAAGATCTACTTCTACTGAAATATTGTTTAGAACGAAAGAAAAAAGCAACTTTTTATTATTTAATCGGCAAAGTAAAAGAAAAAAAAGAAAGTTTTCTCTCTGGTCAACATGATACGTGTGTCTACAAATACACATCAAACATACGGAAGGATACGAATGGCAATTGACCTAAATAATAGAGAAAAAAAACAATCACATAACACATGCCAAAATAGAAATAATAATTTCATTCCACTTCAAGCTAAACAAATCATTTCGTTTCTTTTTGCTGTCTCAATACCGTGTGAAGATTAATAACACTGCAGCACTAGAAGAGAATAATTTTTACTTTTCGTTTTTTGTTGACATTTTAATTCTCTCTAGCCTTTGAAATTTTCAAAAAGGAAAATATGATATCATGCTCGATGTGGTTCAAAAAGAAAAATAATTTGTTTTTCTTTTCTGTATTTATGTGCACATACTTCTTTGGAGCCAGGATGATCCGGTAGTTCTAGTTCGCTGACATGCAACGGTTGCCCACCACTGTACGGCATCAACACGACTTTATCACCTACTACAACCTATAAATCATACTCGTTGCTTGACAACAAATATTAATCATATCAAAGAACAAATATACTAACACGTTCGCCTTTAGCTCGTAGTTTATAATAAGGTTCGATTTGAAACCATGAACCTTCAGTACCACTATTATCGAGAGATACGCGCATGGCATTTTTTTCCAAAAATGCTGGTAAACGTTTGTTCACGGTTAAATATTTATTACTCTTTATATGAAGTAATTGTACGACAGTATCGCCATATTTTATGATAGTACCAGTCTGTTTTCGACTTTCTTCTTCATTTTGACGTTTTTCTGTATCAGCAGCAAGTTGTAATTTTTTTAAATCTCGTACACTATTTGGACTTTTTAATGCATTCCAATATTGAGTTTGAGCACTATATCGATGACTCGGACAAATACGGAATAGACAATCTAAAGAAAATGATAATTTCCGAAGCAAGGTCAATAGGGTCGTTTGAATTGTTTCTTTATTTTAACCTCGAAACTTCTTTGGCGGTTTTTGTAAATCACCGGCGTCAGGTTGTACAACACATCGATCATCGACAAGCCTATTGATGTCATATGTAAATATTCGAATAAAAAAACAATAGCTTATCATACCCAAGTGTGCTAATAAATCCACAAACAGTGCCTTCAGCATATAATGCTACTGTATCACTAATTTTCAGGAAACTCGACGTCAAATTTGACTCCATAGTATCATCAACTGACGTCTAGTTACTTACCTACAACAAATAAAGACAATAAAAGAAAAGAAAAACGAACGATTTGTCTTTCCTAATAGATGATAGACCCTAGTGAATAACGACTATGTAGTGTGCATGCAACAATTATAATAGAACAAAAGGAAAAAAGAAAGAATCGATATTTTTCCTTTTTTCTTGGCCTTTCTCCCCTCTCTTGTTGTTCTTCTTCTCCTCCTACTCGTTGTTCGTTCGTTCTTCTTCTCTCCTTCTACTACTACTACTTCTTCTTTTTCTTCTTCTCTTTATGATTGATAAGAGCTTGATAGAGCACAAGGTATTCGTTTATTCCCGTCGCTTGACTATTGATCGAGACGAAAAAAGCTAAATGTCTATATTAACAAATAAATATCCCGCTAAAGAATATTTTCTGTATGACGAGATTATTTTTTAAAGCAAAAAAACATAGAAAGTTATAACCAATTTAGAAGATACCCAATGCCAAGTATGATTCAAAATCTTCTAAATCAATAATAACTGTAATTTTGTTTCACAATAAATTAGTTCTTATTAAAATATTTTCCACGCTGAGTGTTTCTTCTATTATTATGTAAATTACTAATCAACTAGATACGACCATCAAAAGTGAATTCTCCAGCGATTGTCCTCGCGTTTTCATCACTTTATCAACAATAAATAATGCTAACAATAATGATGGCAATGAAAATAAACCTTCAGATTTTCTACGACTCTTACCACATGAAACAAAAATGAATCGGTAATATGCTCTCGATTAACTCTCCTCAAATACGCAAAGCGGTTGATAGATCCAAACATAAAATATTGTTCGGCAGCGAAAAAAGAAAACGTGTGTGATAGTTATGCTTTCTTTTTTTTTTATTATAGTGGTAATGTTGACTATAACTAATATTTGGTATTTTTTTTTCGTCGCACCATAAGAACAAGAACGAGAAGAGAAAAAAAACTTACGACGTTCTAAACAAAAATATAGAAGAAACAAAAATGATACATGGGTAGTTTTCTCACGTTTATGCTGAGAAATAACAATGTATATCATCTATCTTCAGTTAGTCTTAACTTAAGATGCGTTCTATCGTCTAGCCGACGATGTATATGTAATTATCGTCTCCAGAATGTGCCGATGGTGATACTGAAACAACATAGTAACAGACATTTGTGCATCTCCTCTTTTGCTATAAATTACGAGAAAAAGAAAAGGGAAAAAACATAAGCTGATCTTAGAGTAACGAAGAAGAAAAAGCAGAAAGAGCAAAAGAAGACGAGAAATATAGAACATTATTTCATGCATCCATTGAACAAAGTCAGGAGTCGATCATTGCAGTTAATCTATGTCAATTTTCTTTCTTTGTATGTTCCGCAAGCGGATGTATTCTATTATTATTATTAGTAGTAGTAGTATTTTTATTATAATGGTAAAACACGATAGCACTCTTTTTTTCCACTTGTCATCTCTATATTCTAAAAAAATATCAATTTATCACGAGAAAAACTTCGATATAATATAATATATTCATATATACATAATCGACTAATTGACGATAGTAAGACTTGCTAAGTCTGGAATATGTATTGTATATACTCACATACGCTTTGATTTTATCGATCGACGAAAAAATAGACAGTAGAACCGATATATATATATATACGATACATATACATAGTTTGGATCTCTCCTAACATGTGGTTTGTGTCTCTCATATTCTCAGTCACTATGATTCTATAGAATAACGATTATAAATAGGATCTAATTATTTGAAAAATACAAAAAACAAATAAAATGAAGCATTAATGATGAAGGACGATCTTGATATGCCTTTTATTAAAAAGAAAAATTACGAAATATCTATGTTTTTTTCAGATATCCTGTCGGTAATCGAAACACCACTTTTGTTTTGCGTTATGAAGCTCAACAAGGTCAACTGATCGAGAAATATAAGTATGGAGTAGGACAAGAAGAATTTGATCGTTTTTCTCTCTTGCTCTCTATTATTAATATTGACATATCGATATGTTCAGACAAAAATAATCAATAAATTACCAGATTATTGCTTAGAAGAAGTACAATAACATTTGCATACGTACTATCAAATACGAAAAAAAAATCTCTTTTTTTGCAATACTATAACGAGATAAACTATTTTAACGGATGAAATATTTTTTGGTTTTAACTCGAAAGAGATTTGATCTACTGATTTCGGTAAAGATAACAGTATTTTTCTTTGCTACGGGACTGTAACTTTAGAGAATATTTTATTCTTGTCACATATGGCTGGTTTTGTTTCATTTATTTACACGAAGAAATCAAGCATTTTAGTATTTTACATAGCATCTTCTCAAGCGTAAATCAACTTGTTTTTGATGATGCATACTATGTTATATCATGCATGAATGATATATTTTTCTTTTTTGTAATAATAGAATATCCTTTGATTTCAGAAATCATACGAATATATATTTGTTTTGTGCTTGCTCGCTCGTTCTTATTCGTACTATTGAAAAGAAAGGACTTTTTGTTACTCATGCATATATATATATATATTGATTAACGTGCTGACATTCCCATTTTTATGAAATGTCAATGTCGTTATATAAATTGCTGGTGCTCATCTTCCAAGTGCATAGATGGATAAACATAAAAAAATGTCATCACCAGGTGGTAAAGAGAGTTATTACAGTAAATATGTCTTTTTTTCATGTGTTGAGATAAGATTAAGAATTAATAAGATTTCATTGTTGTTGTTTCCAGTTGATGTGCAATTGCGAAAGCAACATATTTAATAGCAAACAAAGAAAGGTATTAATCATTAAACTAAAGAAATTCTCGATAATGAGTTGATTATAAAGACAAATATATGATGAATTTAGTTGCTTTCGACAGATAAATACAATGTATGTATAAATGAATATCAACATGATAAATGATATCTTAAAAAACTATTCCCTATGTGTATATTAGAGTTAATGTTTACTTCGCGGTACTTCTGATATTTACTACGAACAACATACTTGAATAATGCCGAAAGGAAAAATGAGTCATAAAAGGCAGTTAATATTTAATATTTGAAATGGCATAGTTAAATATATTATTAGCATAATAGCACTTTTAGATTTGAAAACGATGTTTTAATTATAATAAAGAAGCAATGTGATGCTGAAGTTTAAAAACACAGGAAATGACTTCAGGTTCGTAAGAGATAAGAAAACAAGAAAAAAATTCTTTTGCTTAAGAAAAACAGGAAAAACGAGCTTGATGTTGTATTATCTATATAATACCGTCAGATTAATACCCATTATTATGTCTTAATAATATATGTAATTAGACAATAATGGTATGCATTTTCATATAGTTGAATACAGTATACCTACATTATAAATGCATGTTATATGGGAACTAAAGAGAAGAAAAATGCTATTTCTATAATAATATTGTTGATTGGCCTCAAATTGAAAGTTACCTTTGGCATTTTCTTCGAGAAAATTTATTTCCGTAATACTCAATTAATCATTTGAGAAAAGTGTATTGAACAATTATATGCAATCATATCAATAACAAAAAGAAAAAGTCTAGATTCTATAAATGAGATCGATAAGAAATATACAATCAACTGCAAATATATGTTCCACAGATGTATGTTTTCTTTTTGATATCAGAATAGATATTACATGTTGAGGGTATTCGAGAAGTGCTCTAATGGAAATAGTTGAGTTTTCGTAATTGTGCAAAAAGCGCGACCGATCTGTTCTCTTTCTTAGACGACACTTACAATATTATGAGTGTTCTCAGCGGGTCATCAATCCAAAACATGCAGGCTTAATTTACAACACAAAGATATATTTATATAGCTGGATAAATACATTGTCGAGTTTCCATAATATCTTTTTCTAATATTATTAGACAATATTTGTTTAGGTTTTGCTTCGTCGATATTACAAATCTAATGTAGTGAATAAATATCGTGCATGTGAAAATTTTCTTTTGATTCAAAATGAAGAATTATATTTTTATTAGCTTATCTACTATCAATGTAAATATATTTTATAGTTTATGAGCAATGTATTAAGCTATTGCTTTATCGAGCATTTATTTTTCTTTTTTTTTAAAGCGAAATAATTACGCATAGCATTTTGTGCTGACCCGGCTTTGAATCATTCGATTTGTGGCTCGTTAAATGCTATGATTAAGTTTAATTGTTTCAATTTTACCACCAGAAAGTTCACTACGAAAATCCAATAAGCTATAAATAGAAATAATAAAATTTAGATTAAATTTAAAAGAAAATTTTCTTGAATTTATCAAAATCGTCTAACAATATTTTATCAACTGCATTGTCAAACGCTAAAGCAGGTACAAATCTGGCTTATTTAAATTTATTTCTAGAATATAAAATCAACTATGAAAACGATTATTACTTGATCACCAAGATGTCTTAGTTCGAGTGTAGCATACTCTCGAGGATTACCTTGAACATAATTTTCATCATAAGTGGCAGTTCATATAATATTTTTACTCTAGATTGCAAATATAAAATAATTTTTAAAGTAAAAACAAAATATATTTAGTTTATAATAATGAACAGTGTCTGGTACTTAATCTCATTCGTTTAGTAATCGATGCTTTTTTTTAATCTTATTTTCTTTATTATTTTGTTCGTTGATTGTTGTTTAAAATAAATAAACTAAATTTTATTTATCTTCAGAGAATAATGCTTGAATAGAAATATTGGAGAGCAAAGAAATCTAAGGTTTCATCGGGGCTGATCCTAGTAAAATCAAATAGGAAGATAAATACGATATGTCGTCATCTACTAAATGTAGCTGCTATTTGAAGCACCTTCCATAGCTTTAGTTGACTATAAATTACTCGTATTTATGAGTCAGAATCAATAGGGTTTTACAGAAGTAAAAACTTTTTCTATGAGTTCTGAACTCTTACATTCTTCGACATAAACATTTCCATTCAATCTCTTGCGTTATTGATTATTAAAATCTTGATAGGACAGAAAAGATTAAATCCAATTTTTTCAGACATAAATGTCTAAGAACTAAGCACACTACCAATTAAGACCTGCAGCGATACTTTTTTGATTGAATGTAAATTAAATAGAAAATTATTTGCTTAATAAAATGGTTCATGAAAAAAAAATAAAAAAATGACAAAAATATTGACATTTCTTTAAAAATCTACTCCAAAAAAGTTTTGAGTGTATCATAATTACTATTTCAAAGCTGAGAGTCGTCTCATATGAAGTAACATTTTAATGAGGTTTCACTCTTGACTTGACAACACGATTTATTGTTCCTTTTTTTAATATTGCAATTGATATCTATCTGTCATAGAAATATTTGTGTATTGACAATGAATAATGGGATCATTATTGACAAAAATTTAAGAGACAAACGATTGTAGAACTAGGGCAAGAATATAGAACTGATAGAGATATAAAGGAAATACCACATAAATAGATAAGAAAAATCGAAGAATGTTAAAAATTGTAATGCTTTTATAGCACTAATATTCTATCCTCTATTGAATTATTAATATTTTCATTTGAAAGACGAAAAGCTATATATCTAGGTTTTATCTGATTAAAAAACTCTATGCCAAACAAATTATTTGTATTGCTTAGAAAAAAAAATCAGAAAAATTAAAAATCGACAATTTATTCTCTTCAAATAAAACTTGAATCAGGTTGAGAGTTTATGATTATGATCCTAATGTCAATTTTAGTTTCTGTGAACAATAGAATTCTTTCTTCTTAATCTAACTAGGTCATATAAAAATGTCTAGTTCAATGTTCTTATAACGTACATACGCAATAAACCAATTATTATTTGACATATTATATAAATCTCCACCACATGTCAACCATAATTCAATAGCACTAATACGATTAGGTGTAGGTTTAATTTTGATTTTAATTAGTATCAAAAACTTTTAATAGTAAATTGTAATCTGCGGGTGATTTTAATTTTAATTTGCTGCCACTAATAGTTATCAAAGAATCAATTCAAGCGTTAAAACAAAGATCACACAAAATTACGATTGATGCATGAAACAATAGTATTTCATTCTTGTAGTTTTACATCGTTACAATTCAATTGATCAATGCAAGGGTCACAAACATCTGCTAAAACAATTCCATCACATTCAATGATAACTCATATCTTTTCGCAACACAATTTAATTGTAAATTTTGATTTAGTTTTAATAGCTTCATCTATTACCTGCTCCTAGTGAAGGTACTCATAGGGTAGTACTCAAAAAGTGCTCACGCTAGCAAATGTTACAAGTACCCATGGGGTTTGAGTACTCATCAATAGTACTCGAGCTAGATTTTGACTGGTTGAGTACGACTACTGAGTACTCGCCTAGCAAAACTGAGTTTTCTATGAGAACTACCCACACATTTTCCGAGTACTCTGATAGATTTTTCCAAGATTTACTCATGCATCTTTACTTAGTTCACTATTTTTTATATTATATGCATTCTACTTCGTTAACCTAACAACAATGGTATATTAGTACAATGAAATGATTTATAATGCTAAGATACTTTAGTATTTTATTATCTATAAATTACATAAATAAATACTATGTTTCAAAAAGCAACACTTAACACATATAGAAGACAATAAAATATCATTCAAGACAAATGAGTGCTCAATGTTTTCGAAAAGGATATTTGATCACTATGAATTCACAGATACAAAAAAACTACAGAAAAAAGAATACTAAAATTTGTTACGATAGAGCACTCAATAGCACGAAAAATTAATTTTAAAATTATTAAATAGTTTTATGATTCGATTCGTGTATGTAAAGTAGTTTAATGTTAAAGCTATCCTTATAAAAAAAAAGAAACTTCATGACATGAACCATGCATGCTATTTAGTAACCAGAAAAAAGCTTAACGAATCTGAAATAAAATTTAATCTGAAATTTAGAAATTAAAAGCTATCAGATTATTGTTTATACACATTGAAAATACATACTTTGTTTTATTCGAAAATTGAACAGTAGAAAATTAGTATGTATATATGTATGTATCTCTGTTTACAAAATGAAATGTAATTGATTTGATATATCCAATCGTTATATAAAAAAAAAATGAATAATCTACTAAATATGAAGGATGGAATCAATATATCCACAAAAGATTTCGTTAAGATTTTTTAATTAATTTCATTACGTTTTGTTTTTATACAATGTTATTCAACTTTTTACATGCTAATGCATTGGTGTTTTATCGAAAACACAGAATCGAGTACTACTTTGAGTACTCAGACTATCGTATACGAGTGAATTTCAGAAAGTTAACTTATGTGAGTACTCACTTGAGTACACGAACATTAAAGATACACAGAGAATTTCACGAGTATCCCAGGTCGACTGATCCGACATCGGATCCGATAGGAGCCTGGAAATATCCTACAATCCGATACAATTCTACTGGATTCCGGGTCGAGGAATCGATGTCGGATCCTCAGTGTCGGAATCCTATGAACTTCCGATGACATACAACGGTTTTTCCTTGGAATTCATAGGAATCCGATACTGAGTGAGGTTCCGACATCGATTCCTCGACCCGGAATCCAACGATAATTCTGTAAGATCTGACAGGATCCGATAAAATCCTATTGGATTCCAGTCGGATCGAATGGGTTCCGATAGGTGCCTACTGTCGGATTGCTCGACCTGGGATACTCCAACGAGTCTTTTGCGTACTCATGCTGGCAGGTCGTACTCGCTTGATGAGTATTTTCACTAGGGATGAGTAATATCAACTGAAGTGTCTTGTTTTCATATAAATTATTTGTACCATTACCAATAAGATATATTGATTGACAGATAAGGATGATATCATATCCATAAATTTCTGAAAGATATTTGCCAGCTCAAATATCATATAATCATTTATGTTTTTCTGTTGCTTTAACTAATCAATGTATTGGATATGCAAGATTAGGTATAAATGAACCATGTGCATGTGGTTCAAAGTAAAGAATTTTTTAAGAATGATAAAAGTGAAAATTTATTCTTCACTTCAAATAAGTTCCTATCAATCATTCGATCATAATTTTCTCACTGGTCCTCCAGCAGTATAAAGTTCAAGATGATGAAATATATACTATTCGATATCAATTATGATTTGTTTGTTTTAAACGGTTAGATAAGCGTGACCATACGGTAATATTAGCCATGAAGCGTGTATAATCAATTCAATAGCGTAAGATTCATGCGCTATATCAAAACAAATAGTATAAATGTATTCATAGTGCAATGATCAGATGGAATTTTATGAATACGGTTTTACCAGTAACGTCAATGGAAAAATTCGAGTGGAGAAGACTCAAGTCCGTACAGAAGACATGTTCACATCAGACATAAAGAGTCATGGATATTTATATTTTATTCCGGATCTAGATCTAATACTCAAATCTAGTAGCAATCAATCAATAAAAAAATGGTATAACTACATACTTGACCACTATATTATTTGTTAGTTTTAAGATAAAGTTTATGTGATTATAGTCGCTTTACTCTGCCATATTCTGCTTTGTGTTAAAAATAATATATTGATATCAATTCGAATCTATTAGAATGTGCTGCTTAAGTTTCTGTCTTCTATTTGAAAATGTTTTTAACTTTACTCTTTTTAAAATCTTCATCTCTACCAATGTTTATGTCAATTAAAAGGTTATAGTGAATGTTTGTTATAAGATCGATGAGGCGCAAAAAGTGACAGCATGACAAGTACAAAATCATAAAGGTTTCGCACCAAGTCATCGATGATTCATCTCTAGCCTGGATGCTTTCGTAGCTGTTGTGGAACTTAAAAAGATTCGGTCAAGTACCAAAATATTTTTAGAAAGAATTTTCCAACCAATACTGATCGAAATCATTTTCAAGTTTTGTCCAAATTCATTTAATTGAAGCCAAGAGAATTAGCCATCCAATAGAAATTTGACAGTTCCGTTTGAATGAGATGCATTGTAGTAATGTAATGTTTTTATTTTATTTTAGGTGATCTGATCTGAGATACAGTATATTGTAGCTATTTTTCTGGATGCAGGCATGCGTATTTTGAAAAAAATAAATGATACCTGCATAATCTATTGGACTTTTAAAAAGTTATGTTTTTACCAGACAGTAGAATTCTTGAAAAAAGATACTAAACATAAAAAAATTAATGGCTCGGATATTTTCATCGCAAATTTTTTTCTGTAGCCTGAACCTTTTTTCAAAAGTTCAACTGTCGAATATAACGCAGCGTCTTTTAGGCTTCTAATAGGCTCTGTAAACCTGTGTTGTATTTTTTCCAGAACACCCACATTGCCGTAATATATACACTTTAGTGGAACGTACAACTTAATAGATCTTATTTTGGAACGAGGTAGCCCCAGGCGGGCAAAAAATGGTGAGGACGGGCTACATGACTAGTCTAAAAAGTTCATAAGATACTCCAGGTCTAGTCTGAGATGTCTACTGCACCCATCATTGCTATTTATCGGAACCAAAAGCGTCCTGCACCATGTCAAGACTAGACCAAACCGTCCTGAAGTCCAATTATGTATAATCTGATTGTTCATCCACGCCATTTAGACTAGTTTATAGGCCAGAAAAATAATAAAAAGGCATAGATCATAAATGGAGTCGAACACAAACCGACATTATTTAACAACTGACGGGCATCCAGACGGTAGAACATATTATAGAAATATGCTTACGTCAGTTTATAGAGCCTAAATTACAAGATGACATCCGCCTGTTTCTCTGACAATGAAGAATTAATTAAACTTGGATTTTCCCAACTAATCAGAAACGACTTAAATATTTTGATTTGGAACTCCGAAAGTGAGGCACGGGAAAATAAATACACATAATATTTATCATATGTTGTGTATTCTGATCGAAGTTTTTAACAATCTGTTATGCATATATAATAGACTGTAATTTTTTAATTTAGTTATATTTTTATAATAAATTTACATTTTATTTCGTTGAAATCATTAATTCTGTCAGATTGAATTTAAATATACATTCGGATTGAAAGAAAATAATTTATAGATAAATTTAAAATAATTATATGAAGTTTAATTTTAAACTCTACAGATCATTCAAATTGTTTACTTTCATTGTAGTCTAAATAATACTAGGATTTATTTTTATACTAACAAGTTATTTTCACTCTAAGATTAATCAATTTTGATGAAAAGATTACCAGAAAATATTATTAAAAATTATCTAAATAGTTTTTTTCTAAGAAACAATTTTTTATGACTAAAAACTTTGAAAGTGCATGAGAGAGAATTCACGATGGCTATTTATATCTAGACGTAAGCTCCTCGATAACATGATTCAATCATCTGAACATTTCGTATGTATGTTAAAATCTAATAGTTATACTTTCATATTTTAAAACTGACTAGTCCGAGCGCAACCCTAGTTCATGCAGCAGTGGTCAGATTTCCGCAAAAAGGAAATTACGGAAAATTTAGAGATTTTGCACTTGATATCTCTGAAATCTCTGTTATTACCAAAAATTTGATAATTTCCGTTTCGTTTTTGTTTCTTTCGTTATAAATTAAATAAACGAATATTTATAACAAAATCGTAACACATATCATAAACAAGACCCCCGTTAATTGGTTAGTCAAGATGTGATATATGAACTACAGCTGATTTCGGACTAGTCCTGTACCCGGAATTTTTGAGAAAAAGACAAGACCGGACACGGTGATACGACTAGAATAAGGACTAGTCTTTTTATCCATCTTTTACTCTCCTGGGAGGATAGAGCGCGACTACTCTTGGGTTCCGCAGAGCTCTGCTATCTAGTATGTCAATTATGCGATAGATAAGCGATAACATGTACATCTTTATGTGTGTAGGGTCGTGTAATTGATCTATAGTGACTCTATGATAGAGAAACGAGATTGAGTAATTTTTACGATTTGATTAGGTTTTCTCTGAGCATATTATTTAGTGCACAACAGAAGCATCTATTCCATTGTTATCAGAAGTAATGAAAATCAGGAAGTAGTGAACTAGTAAAAATTAATATCAAAAGGATACAGATGCTTCTAAGAGATCCCGTTAATAGCCATATCTTTCTTACGAACTTTGAAGATATTGAATGCACAATAAATACTATTTCAACTTCTCATCACTCAATGCTATAGTTGATGCTTTCTATAAAACAATTCTTCAAGATATTTGTACAATCCAATTATTTTATTGTGTACTGTTAGCCCGTCGTGTCCGAGCTTTACGTTTATTTTATCCAATATATTCTTGGTTTAACACACACACACACATATATATATTGATGTAAACAAAGATGAAAGAGAGATAGAGAGAGGAGGAGAAAACAAAAGAATAAAGAAAAAGATGTCCAGGGTTTATACCTCTAACATGTACCCAGGAGAATGCTTCCGATAGTAGGATTCTATCGGATTCGTGTCGGAATTTAATAGGATCCAACATAAGCATTTGACCCATGTGTTCTGTTGACACCATATGCTTATTCATTGATGATTAAGAAAATGTTTTTTTTCCGCCGGATCCGCTAGTAGGTCCTAAACCTGAACCCGATCGGATTTCGTCGACTTGTCGGATTCATTCACCTAGAAAGCTAAAAAAACGAAAGAGTTATTTAAGATAATTAAAAGATTTGACGATTCTCCATGGTCATCACTTTATTAAACGCTAGCTACATACACTGTAAAAAAAAGGGTATGTGTCACGTTGCACTTTCAAAAACCCTCTTTTTTAACACTGTAGGCCATTCACATTCCTAGTTGCATTCTGTAATCTTTTTTCTTAGACTAATTGTTCTCTATCCGTCAATACAAACGGGCGATGATATTGTTCACGGCTAATTAATTGTTAAAGAAAATGGAAATATTTTTGCTTGCAATGCGTCTTCTTGGATGGTCGCGTTTCAATTGGAAGTTCATTTTTGAAGAATGCAATGACGGTAACAGAGACATTCTTTGTCTAGTTCGAATGGTCGATTAAATGTATATATCATTAAATCATACACACACCACCTGTTATATGTAAGTTACGTGTTCATTTTCGCGACCATAGTTGTTTTTCTTGTTTTCCACGCTTTCCACGCTTTACTATCGATCGTTTTGTAACCAAGACATAGAAAAGAAAACATATTCTACTTTCAAAATTCTTTAATCTATTTTCTACTACTGAATAGGTCATGTTGCAGTTTCTTCAATAAGTCTATCAGGGGATCGCGTCCGACTGGGCCCAGTGTTAATTGGTAAATTTCATCCAAAAACGTTTTCTATTGATAACTATGTTGAAGTGAGACTTTCTAGCTTTTAATAAAATTCCTATCAATATAGTTTTTATTACCTTTTAATTTTTTAATTGAATAAAATAAGATACACTTCTATCTAATGTAAAAAAGAAGTCAAATGAAATTTCAATAGAAGTACGAGAAGTCATTATGTGAAAATAAAAGATTAAAATATCTGATTAAAATAAAACGTACCTGCAATGACTCCACGCAGAAAATGTTTCTTTTCGCTGTATTTTATTTCATAGCCATTTAAAAGAATTCGAAATTGTTCCCTATAGTCAGTTCTCCCCTAGAAAGTCTCCTGTAAAACTCCCCGGAGAGTTATGGCAGGGAGTCCCCAGAAATTATCAGGCATGTCACAGAGAGTTTAGCGATTTCTTAGTTATTTAACTTTTTGTTAGCTTCCTGTGAATAGAAAGTCAGTTTTTCCAATATGTCTCTTTCTAAGAGGATCTTCTATCTAAGCCATTTAGTAGGCCTCGTCTCAGTGGACAATTTCTCCGATTGTTAAATCACCTAAAAAATCATGAGTTATCGCTGAGAGAGCATAGGTAGGAGTCCAAATAATATTTATCACTTGGAAAAAACTTGATGTTAAAAATAAACAATAATTTCTTCTAAATTTTGAGTTTCTTATATGCTTCCATAAGCGTAAAAGAAAGCAGTGAATACATTTCTGCACTCCCTGATAAATCTCCCAGGGATTCCATAGGGACTCTCTAGGGAACTTTTGTTTTTTTGGTACTCTGTAAAATTTGGGGACTCTCCAGTGATTGTCAGTGGGAAAGTCGATTAGGACTAGATTGATGTTTTGACTTTTTATTTGAAATCAAGTTTATTCTCTTTAAATAAAACATAGATAAAAACAAATCTGATATGCTAAAAAGATTTTAGAAAAAGATATAGAAATATATTTTATTTTCGATTCCAAATGAACAAGCCAAATTAATTTGATAAAGCTCATCCCATAATTGAATTCATATTTTTCATTTCGATATCCTCGAATACAAATTAATTTTGTTACTAACCGTTGCTTTTCATCTGGATAAAAATTGATTTTATAGCTTTTATTTTATTCTTCTCACTTTTTCGAAGTTTCAAACGATGAAATTTTTTTTCAACTAACATTATAAAATATGTACACATACTTAATATAATACTAAAAATAATCGTTAGTAAAAGAAAAGAATGCGCGCAGGCTGATAAAGCAAGAGAGGTCACTACAATCTAGAGGATTTATTTGTATAAGAAAAATACAATTTTCCATATGTGATCAAGATTTCATTCAAAGATTGAAAAAAAATTCTATTTACAACAAAATGATTTTTAGCAAATATCAATCGAATTTAATTGGGATAATTTCTTCAACCAATCAAATAAAAAGTGATAAAAAGTGAATTTATTTTTTTGCCCAGAATGAGATAATCAAATGATGCTTCCAATATAAAATCGATGGTAAAAGAAATTTATCTTTTATTTTACATTTTAAATTCTATTTTACTACTATAGAATACAAACTTGAAGCAATCTGATTCTGTTGAAGTATTATCTTCAACATTATCGAAACCCACTAGTACAATCCTTCAATTATCTCATCCAACAAATGTGACTCGTACAATAAATAATACTAACAGTAATAATAATAATAATAATCAGACAACAACTAAATCTGTCCGACGATTTTCATGTGCTGTTTGTAATATTGATTTATCTAATCAAAAACATTTCAATTCTCATCTGAACAGTCGCCAACATCAACAAGTATGATTGTCAAGAAGCTTAAAATAATTTAATGTTTGTCGTAAACTAAACAAGACAGTAGACAGTATCGTCAATTTGTTAGTGTCATCGAATAATATAACATATAACTAGTGATTGGTTCAGTACGATTGTTAGAAGAACACATTCCCAGGTCGAACAATTCGACAGTAGGCACCTACACTGTAAAAAAAATCCGTACAATACTACACCCAAAAAGGGTTGATGAAAGTGCAACGTATAATAAACCCTTTTTTCGTTTTTGAAAATTTTCATAAACCCTAAAGGGTATTTTCCACATAATCATAAACCCTTAAAGGGTTTATGAAAATTTTCAAAAACAGAAAAAGGGTTTATTATACGTTGCACTTTCATCAACCCTTTTTGGGTTTAGTATTCTACGAATTTTTTTTTACAGTGTATGGAAACCCATCCGATCCGACTGGAATCCAATAGGATTTTATCGGATCCTGTCAGATCTTACAGAATTATTGTTGGATTCCGGGCCGAGGAATCGATGTCGGATTCCTATGAATTCCAAGGAAAAACCGTTGCATGTCATCGGAAGTTCATAGGGTTCCGACACTGAGGATCCGACATCGATTCCTCGACCCGGAACACAATAGAATTGTATCGGATTGTAGGATATTTCCAGGCTCCTATCGGATCCGATGTCGGATCAGTCGACCTGGGTTGTCATATTAGTGTAGCCATATCGTATTGATAATGGAAGCTCATAAGCCAATCGGGCAAACAATGCAGCTGTTGTTTGATTCATTTCCCGGTTAATTTATTGCTATTTGATACGACATCATAATATCAGTATTAGATAACATAAAATGTAACACTATAAGCTCCCTTAAAACTTTGTATTTTATAATATGGTAGATTAATAATCATTCTTTTCATGTGATCGATAATTAAGATGTACACGTTTCAAATGCAAGTTCCAATAGAATTTCATCAAAACTATTATTTGAACTCACGAAGAAATTAGTTACGTGGTTTCAAATTTTTATTAACTAACCTTGTTTCATGTTTCATGTTTTGGTTAATGTACAATGAATTATTACAAAATGCAATCGAATTTTCTCCTAAATAATGATTCGTATTATTGACGATGAGTACTGTTATTAGCTTTTTGTCTCTTGATATTTGAAAAAACAAATTTATCTGAATTACGTAGAAGAATGAAATCTCTAAAAATATAACACTCTTCAGCTCTCGATGATGTTTTTCGACCGTGTGAAATCAATATCATGACAAAGACAGTCATGAAGTTGATTGCATCTAGTCGAGGGAGGTTTCCATATTTCAAGAGTTTAAAAAGCTTTGATTTTCCAGAAAGTTTGTTTTCTTGAAAAAATATCGAATCATTTTAATCGAAAATAAAGTATTCTAATCAAATAAATTATTTGATTTGTCTTAGCATCTACAGTTGTAAAAATAAGTTGTTCATCAAAATTTATTTGCTAAGAAATATACTGTCAATAGAATATTAGCAAATCTCAAGTGGGATATTACATTAAAAGCGATTCTATTTATGGTTAAAAATTCTATGAAAAATATTTTCTTTATTTTACAGGCACAGAGTATTCATGATGTATTACAATCAGGTAGATATTTCTTTTGTTCTTACTTCATTTGAAAAGTTTTTTTGAAAAAACAATCAGTCGCGCCAGAATATCGTCCTGCATACAAAGCAATGTTTTCACCAGAGATGCTTAATAAAAAAGTCTTTAATCGTCAATTGCGTTGTGAAAAAGAAATCAATCAAATGAAAAAACCTTTATTAGGTATTTTTGAATTTCGATTCATTTAATTAATTCAGAAACGAATTTACTATTAAATAGGTTTGAACTATATAATCGAATTTCAATTTGAAAATTTCACTGATCCACCTCAATATATTTGCGAATTATGTCATTTGAAATTTTCGTCCGAATCTCTTCTTTCTCACATTTTAAATATTCAACATCAACAAAAGTTTTTAGTAAGGAGCAAAAACAAAACGATTAGTTTTATTCTTAAACAATATATTTTTTCATTGAATTAGAAAAACAATCATCAAGATATGTATGAACGTGTAATGTCAGCATCAAATATTCGATCTGAACAACAACGTTTGATTGAAAACTATGCCAAGCAAATTCAATTGAGACATGGTGGTCCTGGGAATATTCAATTATATATTCAACTGGATTCATTTATTGGTCAAAAACCAATTGTACTGGCTGTGACATTTAAATCTCAATCAGGACCAAATTCAAAAGGACATAAGAAAGCATCAATACAATTAATGGCAAAAACGTTTCAAGAATATAATTATTCATATGAAAATATACCAATCAAAGGTAAACTGATTGATTCCAAAAGATCATGAGTATGATTAATTGTATTTTGTAGATGAGAAAGAATTAACATCTGAGTAAGTTTATTTACTAATTTACATACTGATGTTTATGTTGTTGTTCTTGTAAAGACAAACAGTGAATAATGAAGGTTAGTAGAATAAAAACTGTCTTTTTTTTGTTTATTAAATGAATTGTATTTTAATTTTAAGATTCAATTCAACGAGGATTATCTCCAGAAGATTTATTGTATCCATTTGAACGTCAGTTTTGGTATCAAAATTATAAAGATCTTCTTGGATCGCGACCTATTGATCCACATTCAGTAACCTATGAAGAGACCATGTATGTCGTCTTATTTAGCCATTTCATTTTTATTTTTATTTTTTTCTTAGACCTGAACCAAATAATTTACAACCATTTCAAGGCATATCGGTATGAGTGTTGAGTAATTTGTATGAAAACAATAAGATGGAAAAAACTTTTGAAATTGATATTTTCTATAGTTTTATTGTCTTTCTACAATATTTCAACACACCTATGTTAGGAGAGCTATCGTATGTGATGATAACTTGCTAATAAATAAGCACGGCAAAAGCTTCAACGCAAAATGCCAGCGCATTTTTCAGCTGAGTTTTTGCAGAACTGAAGTAGAAAGTTAGCTTTGTGCTCCTTTCCAGTTGAAGTTCAGAATGTATGTATGGGGCTTGTAGAACATGAGCTCAATTCAATCGCTAGTTAGTACGATAACAATAACAGACATGCTTCTTTCTCAGCATTAATTTTGAACTGCAATTCCACACAGATGTTTAGTCTCTTAGCCGAACGAAAATTTTCAGCCGACTTCAAATCGTCTCTCATGAGATGAACTTCTCCGATAATATCTTTTTATGCAAAGAATTATTGAATGGTTTGAATTCCTTTTCAGCAAACAACGTCAAATACGTCTCCTTTATCTGCAGCTGCCAATGATAGCCATGTAACCCTAGAAAATGGTCAAACTATTCGTCGAAATACTAGTCAACCGTCAAATCGTCGTGTTATTCTTGATACAAATCGCACACCAACATTAACTCAAAATGGTATATTACGAATATCTCCAACAAAAAATAAACCGAACTTCGATGGGTATACATTATTAAATGCACAACAAAAAACAACCAATGGTACTAATGCTGTACTGAATGAACAATCCGCACGTGCTATATTAGCAGCAAGCGGCCTTTTACAATCGGATGAAGAAGATGAATACAATATGACAACATCGAGTCAATCATCAAAAACTAATGAAGAATCAAAGCAAAACTCTAATCAGATTGTTTCACCTTTAATAGCTAAACGAATGCTTGATGCTGTACTAGATGGAGATTTAGATGTTGTACATATTCAACCATATTTTTCAACGTTTGTTAATTTAATACAGACGGGACAAGTCGAATTAGAACGTCATCAAGCTGAAAGATTACTTCATAAAGTTTTAGTCACATCTTCAACATCTTCATTATCACCAATAATGAAAAATGAACCAGTAAAAAATAGTAACAAACGAGCACGATCAACTAGTCGTTCAAGAGGTATAAAAATAAACCGACGCGTATATAATAACTAGAGATAAATTCTATTGATTGATTATGTTTTAGAATGCCGTTCCTCATCAACAAGTCTACATCATCAGTATGAAGACTATAGATCATCGACAGAATCCAATCCTAAAAAATATTCATCGTCAACACGAAACATTCATTTGAAATATGACAACAAAACTATCAACGGAAATGCTTCTGTCGATTAGATTTATTTTGAGTATGATGAATTATATATAAATATGTATTAAGGAAGTTTTTCGGCTTTATTTCTTGTTTTTTTTCTTTTAAAACAGATATATATATATACATGTATATATAGAAATACATACACTATCTGTTTTTCATTTCTCACAACTTTTATTGTCAGCTACTTTAATTTATTACATAAAAAAGACTTAATCTATAACTTCAAGATTTTACGATAAATGTTTTCTTTTTTTTTTGATCTTTACAACTAACAGATATCAAGATAGAAGACTTCCTTTCATTGTTATTTAAGCGCCTCGTATTTATTAGTGATGATTGTTTTCTAATTCCAGATAAAAATTGAGGTTAAGAATTTAAAATATACTTGTTAAACGTTATTGTTTGTTTATTCTTTTTTGTTATAGTTTTTTTTCATTTTTGTATGTTGTAGATATCCTGTAGTACAATGGAAATACTTTCATTTATCTGCTTTTTTTTGCATACTGCGATCACAGCAGGAATATTATTTAGCTGATTTGCAGTAGAGTCATTATCAACATTGTTCTATCGTATATTGATTATCAATTGACGAAGACAAAATAAAACTTTGTCTCCGTTCTTTGACTACTACTGCTACATTTGGAAGTTACATGGTATTTCAGTATAACTAGCGTTTGTATCTGTGTTTTTTGTTGCAAAGAAAACTCTCAGTAGTTCATTTTAGTAGGAGTAAAGATAGTGAGATGAAGAAGAGATCGTACTGCGCTTAACTAGATCTCTATTATTGTTAGAATATCTAAGATTGATGATTATAATTTTGTAGAAGAGATATTTAGTAGGCATTACGTCACAAATATGATGTTTTGCTCGAGCATTCCTTTCGGAAAGTGTACCCAGCTTTATCTACTCGACTTTCACCCTTATCCTTCTAATCTTTTAAGAAGAAAAGGCAGGATCAGGATTGATTTCATTTATATAATATCCCACTTAGAAAAGTACGTATGTTAGTTATATATTATATTTTTCAAAATTTTACCACCCATCACTTTTTTTTATTATTGTTGAATTCTATAGGCATTGAGTTCTTTCATTACTTTTCTATTCAAGAATAAATTTAAAATAAATTGACGTCATGAAAAAAAGCAATGAGTGATTGAAATGAAACGTTAAAATATATCGAATAAATAACCTACAGGCAATCATAGATATTATTGTATCGCTTAAGCATAGTCTGCACTTTATGCTCTATAGAGCACGTCAAATGTCTATTCAGTTGTAGTTGATGTCACAACTTTTAAGTTAGTGTGACAATTTGAAATATAATAGGATTTCAGTTGTCAAACTATTTGACTTAATTGCTGTAACGGAACTATTCCGCAGAAGATTTTACATAGAGTTTAAAATAGAGACCAATGAAATTAATCGATTTTTCTAGTGGATCATATCAGACACAGATTTACTAAGTAAGAAAAAAGGACTGAGAATTTATAGAAAGCTTTTTCTTACATATTTCATCGGAGTATAGAATGAAATTTTGAATTCTAGACTGTAACTAATGGAGATACGTCTGTTTTGATAATTTCAATTTGTCTAAACTAAAGGAGAAGAGTATTGATTAATTGTTACACAAATATATTATCTGCAGGATGTACTATAATCGTAGTTTAAAGAAACCCATTTGAAACAGATTCTCAATGAAATTATATCTCTATTTTTCAATCTAACTATAAAATTATAGATTGTCTTTAACTTTATAATGAAGATAATTTTTATGACTACATAAAAAGACATTACCAATAAAAGTGTTATGTTTCATAATACTCTTGATTATTTCTATGAATATTTACCTGTAAAATCTATATTCAGTAATAGTTCTGTGTTAGACAAGTACTGTTACTTGTATTTAATGCTATGAATAAAGAAGTTCGGGGGCTAGAGTATTTTTTCCGAGCCAATACTAAAGTCATATTTATGATTACTTCTGTCTATTTGAGGATATTAATGAAAAATACAGATGTAAAACCCTATGGCTCTCTTGAAGGAGGTCGTTTTTAATTCTTAAAAATCGAAATACAATTATTCTAATAATTTCATATGAAAAGTTTATTACATTTATTTCTTATTCGAAGTATGATTAGAATTCATCTTGGTCTTAAAACTAAATTGATGAATGAATTGTTTTTTTCGTTTCTTGCTGATAAAGATTCAATCATCATGAAATTAGTAATCATTTCTTGCCGAGACAAATCTATTAGCATGTCATTTGCCAACCAAGTTTAGCATACTCATTGAAAAACAAAAGATCATTAAGCACATATCATGCATCTTCACACATTTATTCACTGATAGCACACGCATCTTTCAGTTTCTAAAAAGATACAGTCAGTCAATCTGTAATTGTTTGATAGATTGTTCAGCTAGATCAATCATGTAGTCTTGCTTTTGAAAAAATCTTTAAGACATAGTCACAATTCTGGAAGATAGTATAGTCTATAAGAAAAGAAAAAAACACATTTTTGATTTTAAAAAATTTCAATTCTTCGAATACTTTGCTTTGATATGATTATCAGTATATGCTTAACTATCATGTTTTATTCTTGTTATTTTTTAATTATAGAATTTCAGTTATGCGTTTGCTCTTCACAAAATATGTAAGCTGGTAGAAGTAGTAAGTTCATCTCTTAAGTCGTTAATATTGCATTGATTTAACTTGTATTATAGTATGACATTAATTGAACACTTCTATTAAACGCTAATTGATTCATTTAAAGCTTTGTCTTTGATAGTAGTTGCCACCGATTCCTCTTTTCACACACCGAAAAAAATTCATATTATAAATTATTCAAATTATATATTTGACAATTTCGACATTTTACAATCTAAGATCGAACTGATATGTAGCGCCATCTTTTTGTTTCAATTTTTACTAAATCAAAATAATACAAAGAACAGACCTACAACTCATCATAATTTCTATAAATAATAAATTATTTATTTTTTCTCGCACTATTTTCTAAAATCTTCCCTTAAACCAATGGTATGAAAGCTTTTTTTCTTCCTTATTTTTTGTTTCAATAGGTTCCTTTTATTTGTTTGTTATTATGTCTTGACAGTTCCAAGAGTTTCGAATAAATAACGCATCTATATGTGCACGTACATATATATTATTTTGTAAATCTATCAAAATCCATACGGTATCTCTTCTCAAGTATGAAAAAAATATTCTTATCGCCTGGTTTCACTTCTGAAGTTTCATATTTTTAGTGTATCTCTGCAAAACTAACTATGGTGACAGTGCCACATTACTTGCTGTTAGTCATGCAGTGTATGATGGTAAAACTTGTGCTGAAAAAGTAATCAATGACGTTCGTGTATGATTTGCCGAATACAGTCAAAATATTCGATCAGAGTCAAACAAGATTACATATGCATCATACGGTTATGGCTAATTGAGATTCAAGTAAATAAATCAAAATTCTGATATAACACAATTTTTTGATTGAATCTAGACATTTACTAGAGTTCTTAATGGCTCATTGATGTTCCAAATCATACTCGTCGATTATTTGCATCAATGACAGGCTAGAAAAGAAAACAAAGAAGATACCAATCTAGCTAGTTTATTTCTCAAAGGTCTATTTTTTGAATGTATTGAACAAGAGAAAGTTTTTTATTGGATACATCATCAAAGATTCTTTGCATTTTGTTGATTAAAAGCGAGAAATATTGCTATTGTATACGTTGGGGTCGTTTGCCGAACACACAACAGAACAACAACAACATATCGTTATTCTTTCCTTTTTTTCTCTTTTCCTTGCTTTCTTACTGTGTCCTATCAAAGCAACTTCATGGCAATGTTCGAACGAGTTAAGATAAACAATATATATATATATATATATATTGGTTTTTTTCTTTTTTTATTTGCCTATTGACACAATTAAGTTTTGACCTCTCGTATTTTTTTTTGGTAGAAAAAAAAAGAATGCACAAATAAGAAATATTGACCGAAAGAATGAAAAAAAACGAGGGTTAAACTTATCATTGATCTATGTTGTAGATTGCCGTTGAATGAGTTTTTTTTCATAAAATCTAAAATGAGAGTGACAACAACAAATCGAACATCTAAACTTCAAACACCGACTAGAACTAAAACATCATCGACAACAATACTTAATGAGCAAACAGGTCATTTACAAAATGGAACTACTATTGTTTCACCAACATCATCAAATAATGTAATTAGATATTAGCATATTTTCTAATTACGCTAATTTGTCTCTTTCAGGGTACAATGCGTTTAATAGATTCAGGTGATTATTTATCAACAGCCGTATCACCACCCCAACAACAACAGCCAGTCACAACATCAGCTATGCTTCAATTTTTACAACCATCATCTAATGCAATACAAAATATGCTTATTCAACAAATACTAACAAGTCCTGAACAGGTATATAATTTATATGATGCAACAGGTCACCGCTAATGTATATCACCTCCCCTTTTCTCCCTGTCTCTTTTTCATATGTCTATGGTCATTTATGAAGCCTAAAAGGAGTGGCTGTTCGTATTGAAGCAATGAACAATATGGCTTGGGTGTCTCATTTTTTTCCTTCGCTCCCTTTCTCCATCTTTTCTTTGACGTCTCATTCGTTATACAACAAACATCGCGCAGGATGTTGATTATAGTGTTCGCTTATGAGGACGGCAAAAAAAAACAATATATCGAGAATAAGAACGAGGAGGAAAGAAAATTAATAATAGAATAAAAAAAACGAACGAAGGAGAGAAAAAGAAACATAAAAAAAACAACAACAACCAACCAAACTATCTTTGTGCCTTTGTTGTTTCACGCATGCTATAACGTCTGTGACAACGATAATAAACGAGTATTTATCTGAGGAAAAAGACTACTAAACACAATAGAATACGCATATTTCTCCATGATTTAGCAACGTCTACTTGTTGAAAAAATCAATCAACAATTAAGTGAGCAAATTCAACTTAATCTTGTTCAACCACCTCCACTACCACCAACAAACACGTCGAATTCTGACGTTATTAAGCAAATTCAAGTAAATAGAGGTCAAATATTGTTTTTTATCCATAATTCACTTTTTATTTTTAGAATCAACTAGCAAATCAACAACTCCTTCTTCAACAAGTTTCCTCTAAACAACAGCAGCAACAACAACAGCAACAAATACCTAGTTTATTTAGTATTACAAATTCAAATAATTCCAATCAACCAACAACAGCTACTGTTCAATATCTAACAACAACAACACCCAATAATTCATCAGCTACTGGTAAGAATAGCGTCATTTTTCTTTGCCTCAAGATGAAAAGCTCTTCTATCAATAAACAACATTTATTTATATATGTAAGTGTCTACAGAATCTCCACCAGTGATTTCAATATCAACACATCCTCAATCTCAACCAACAACGATCAACCTCACAGATCTGCTAACAGCAGGTCGAACCATAACCGGTTCGTCATTCTTTGCAATGAAAAAGACTGCCATTGTCCTTTCCCTACGTCCGAATGATGTGTTCGTTTTTTTTTACGCGTATAATAATCCATGATTTTTTCCTCGTTGCTTCATTTGCACGTTTGTTTGTTTAATAGTTGAATAGGAAAATATAATAAGAATCGTTTCTATTTTTTTAAATTTTTTTACAGGTTTGAATTTAATCGGAACAAACAATAATATTTCAGCTGAAGCTCGTATTATCATGCCAACAGCAACAGCAACAACAACAACAATAAATCGTTCGACACAACAAGATGCATCAACCAATTCATTGTATCAAAGAAATTATTGTCGTTGGCCAAGTTGTGATACATTATGTTCATCATTGATAGATTTCAATCGACATCTCAACGATGAACATTCACTTGATGATCGTAGTGTTGCTCAAGCACGTGTACAACAACATGTTGTTCAACAATTAGAAGCGTTATTGACACGTGAACGTGAAATTCTTCAAGCTATGATGAAACATTTGCATGGCGGAAATCAACCATTAAATTCGAATGGTGCATCATCATCGAATCCAACAACAGCAACAGCACATGTTATAACACATCAACCATCGCGTACATTAGCATCTTACAATAATAATCGTTCAGCACAATTAGCATCACCAACATCGTCATCGGCAACCACATTTCATCATTTACCTATTGTTAAACTAGAAAACGCTTATCTAACATCGACGGGCCTTATAAAAAAAGCAACACAAGATCTTTCATCGACCAATAATGCCAATGCACAATCTATACTACGTGCTAGTGCATCGAGTTCACCGCCACCTGTTCATACAGTTGAAGAAGAAGTAGGCGATGATACACATGAAGATGACGACGATGACGACGACGATGATGATGATGATATTGTGGATACGAATGAAAATACATCAGCATTAACAAGATCTCATGGCACGAATCTATCAATTGTTTCTATAGGTTCAACTGGAAAACATCAAATGAGCAGAAAAGCAAAAGGAATGCTGGCATTAGGTGGCAAAAAAGCTGGTAAAGGAAAAGGTTTGTTGAGTGGATATAGTTAATAGAATAATACGAAAATTTCTAGTTGACACGAAATACTCCAAAAATATGTTTAGAAGAGCCAGACCTGGTGAGTTCCTTCGTTGAGTTTGAGTTACTTAATGCTTCGTAAAAATAAAACATTGTGAAAAATACTATTAAACATTACTTCTAAAACTTCTTATCATTTTACATTCCTTTGCTAATTAAATATACATTTAGAATTAAAAAATCGTGAATATTACATGACACATGATGTTCGTCCACCATTTACGTATGCAACATTGATTCGTCAAGTAAATTCATTCTTAAGGACAATATTTTTAAATTTAAACATAAATGCATCTATTCTAGGCCATAATCGAATCTCCAGATAATCAACTAACATTAAATGAAGTCTATAAATGGTTCGAGAGTCAATTTCTTTATTTTCGTAAAAATGCACAAACATGGAAGGTAATTCTTGGAACTTTTCTTATTTTGTTTTGGATTAGAAAATTTGAAAACTTTTCTTTTTCAAAATAGAACGCTGTGCGGCATAATTTGTCATTACATAAATGTTTTATGCGCGTTGAGAATATCAAAGGTGCAGTGTGGACTGTAGATGAAAATGAATTTTGTAAAAGACGTCTAACACGCGGAGTTGAAAAAGGAAATAATCATAATGAATCATCATCATCCTATGGGTAACTATACTACTTGCTTGTAAAATTTAAAATCTATTATTATTAATTTTAGTCATAACACGTCTGCTGGTGATGATCAAGCACTTTATTCGTATCCATTTGGTATGGAAGATGATTATAAAGATTTTAAAGTAAAAATATGAAAAGATAACCGCTTTTTGATAGTTTTTTTGTTTCTTCTCATTAAAGGGCCTTTTACATTCACATCATGTCGAAGACGAAGATGATGAAAATTCTGCTAGTGTTAATGGTAATCATGGCCAACATAATGAACAATCGAGAGACATCAATCATAATCAATATGAGCAAACTGATGATGACGATGGACAAAATGATATGAGGTAGATCCGAAGCAGAATTAAATGTTTAATTAATAATCAAAAACGAACATTTCTGATATTTTAGTTTAACGCATGGAGATGATGAGCAAGTGGATGAATAGATTTAAAAAAAAAAGATTTATTTCCAACAGACACGATGTCAGATAATATTCTCTTTATTCAACGCACGCACATATTATAACAGTAGATTTCTCTCTCCACTGGTTTTTTTTCATCGCGTTATTCTATATACAATGTATATAGCTCTTTTTTCTTCTTGTGATTAATTGAACGTTGACTTATTCAAATTCTTCTATTGGGCATATTGCTCTTCTATATCGGTTGTGGTTTTTTTCTACGTGCCTGTTAACGCTGCACAATGCTTTTTTCTGTTGTCTGTAGTGTATGAATGTATTTATGGTTTTCGTTTTTTCTCTTCTACTTCTTCTTCTGTCGTGTTTAATCACATTGTTTGTAAATAAAATTCTCTTTCCTTCCGTCTACTTCATCAGTTTTATTATTGTTGTGTTGTATTTGATTTTTTTTCTTTGGTCTATGCTGTAAAAAAAAAAACTAGAGACAAGATCGATAAGAAGAAAGAAACGAAAATGAAAAAGAAAAGAAAGAATTTATTTGTAATATGTATTGTTTTATTTATTGATGCTTTAGAAAAGATGAAGAATTACGAATGGAATAAAGAATGTGAAATATTAAAGTAGTCGAGATGGAAATAATGCACACGTAAATAATCCAATACATTTACGTATTTTTATTTGATGGACAAAACTTGAATTGAAGGACGAAAAAAGAATAGCTTGTTGTAGATGTAGGTTTGAATGATATAGCTTATTGCGAGATCAAATACATTCAAAACTGCAGAAGACGTCATTTTTTTCTTAAACTTGATTTAAAACAGCGTGAAAGAATAGTTTTAAATGTTTTCGAAAATCTTATTGGTATTTATAAGTGAAAAATTTGCTTTTTTTCCTAATCATGTATACGTATCACGTTCAATATGATAGGAATAAAAGAACCAGTGATCCGAATATCAACATATTAAATTTAAATGTGCACGCAGTGTTTGGCGTCGTTGTTTGTGGAATTCCTGGTTCTAAATGTTCACCATCACGTTTTAAAATTTCTTCAATCCAATTGTAATAATAAGAAAGTCTAACATATACTCCTGGAAAACCAGGTAGTGCACAGCCTTTCCCATGTGATATAATACCTACTTGTTCCCAATACTCTCCAGTCCATTGAAATATTGGTCCACCTGAATCACCTATAGAAAATAATTTTGTTTTCTTCAATTATCAACTAAAATATACTTCCACACATACCCTGGCAAGAATCTGAAGTAGAAGAAGAAAAAAAATAGAATTTATTGAAAATTTGCCATCAAATATTAACCTTTTCCACCTTCATATAATCCACTACAGAACAGAAAGTCAGTATTATTTATCGAAACTGAACATGTCGGATCTTGATTATCTATTGTGAAGATTTCTACTTGTTGAAGTATTTCAGGAATAAATGGTGCTTGTTGGAGAAGTTGACCCCATCCAATCACAGCAAGACGACTACCATTCTTTGGGTTTTCACTTACTGGTATTAGTGGATTGATACGATGAATACATGTTTTTGTTATATTTGAATTCGATGCAAATACGAATGGTTGATCAATATGCAACAAGGCAACATCATGACGATAATCATCTGGTAAATTTGTAAAATTTGGATGTATATAAATTCGATCAACATTACGTATGATTTGTAATGGATCTGATCGATTTAACATGCCTGCTGCAATGGTAATACCTCTTGGATCATCGATAGATATTTGACGAAAACAATGAGCAGCTGTAAGAATATATGAGCTAGATAAAATTGTTCCACCACATGAATGATCATTCGTTCCGTTAAAACGAAGTGAAACAACCATTGGCCAACTATTTTTGATCGCATTTTCACCGCCAACAATACGAGAAGACATTAGAGCTACATCAGACATACCACAACCACATGATAGTGTCTTGTCACAGGCATACGAAACTGGTTGTGGTGGAGGTTTTGGTGTAGTTGTAGTTAATGAAATATTTATAACCGATTCAATCCAATCAAAATAATAAGTTAATCTTGTGAAAATACTCAGAGCATCACTATGATGGCAATCTCCTCCATAACTTGTGATACCTACCTATAATAAAAAAAAGGTCTAAAGTTAAACGAGTGAAAGAAAGAAGATCCGACCTGTTCCCAATAAGTACCCTTCCATTGAAGAATTGGACCACCCGAGTCGCCTAAAATAAGTATTTTACCAGACATGCATATATACATACATTTACTTCGAATTATTAAACATAATTACCTCGACATGGACCTACAAGAAATTATAGATAAAAGAAAAAACATTCGTATAGAACTAACAATCAACATATTTTCTACTACCTTTTTCATATGCTCCAGCACAAAACTGTTTTTCTACATCATGAATCACTGCTTGACATATGGAATCGTTATTATCAATCATATTTATACCAGCTTGATGAAGCGTATCAGAAAAATAACTTTCGTTATATCGAGTTGATCCCCAACCAACAACAACTAAATTGCTACCAGCTGATGGATAGTTGATTGTTTCATTTTTTGAATTCGTGTATGATATACATGTTCGAGCAAGAGAAAAACCACCGGGAATCGATAGTGGAGGGAAAATACGTAGTATAGCAATATCATTCCGATAGGTACCGTCACTTTTATTCCAATGAGGATGTATATATATTTCATGTGGGTAACGAATCATTGCAAAGTCAGTGATTCGATCATGAATACCGGCAGCAATAGATACTTCGAAGTCAGATGCGCCATCTACACAATCTGCTGATGTTAAGATATAATATGCAGTAAGAATTGTTCCACTACATGAATGTTCTTCAGAATTGTTCAAACGAACAGACACAATCATTGACCAGCTAAATGGAACTGCTTCTTCGCCACCGAAAATTTTTGCCGATGACAATGCAACATTTTCTCTACTACAACCACATTCTGTAGTAGTTGGATTACATTCATAGATCATAGGAGCATTTGCAATATTTGAAGATTTAAGATTTTTCGAATTTACAATTGATTCTATCCATTCTTGATAGTATGCCAATCTAGTATAAATTCTCAGGCAATTTCCATCTGCTGTATCTACAACAGAGCTTAATAGACCAACCTAAGAAGAAGAAAAAAAAACAGTCATAATTTATTCAAAAATCATTTTTTCTCTTGATGTTTGAAAAGATCAAAAATCATTAAAATAAATCAATTTCAATGATTTCAATTTTACCTGCATCCAACGATTTTCAATCCATTGTAAAATAGGCTCTCCAGATGCATCTAATTAATTTAAGAGCAATTTGTTTTAGAAATGTTATCAATATCATTTTAGATATAATACTTACGATTACATGAACCTATATAATTATATATATATATATATATAGAGAGAGAGAGATAAACAAAGATCACAATGATATAATTCTACTGAAAGTTATATAAAGCAAACCTTGGCTATCAGGATATAATCTAGTACAGAATTGTTGTTCGATATTCGAAACCAATCTATAACATATTGGATCATTATAATCCACTAACGATATCTCAAACTGTTTCACACCAAAAGATGTTGCAGCGCTAATATGTTGTCTTTCCCATGAGATACCCGATAGTGGTATGCTACTAGATGGATATTCTAAAACATTTTTCAGCGAATTAAAGTCGGCTGGTCGATATATTCGAGCAATACATTTATCTGAAGTAAAATCTAACGGAGTTGATAAATGCAGAAGAGCAATGTTGTGCTTTCGACCATGTCGATCGTTGATCCATTTTGAATGAATAACAATTTGATCAACTTTTCGAATGACTTCATTTGATTTCAATCGATTATAGATCCCAGCAGCAATTGTCAGATCAACTGATGACAGACGACTGGAAAAACTATCAACACAATTAGCTGCTGTTAGAATATATGATTCCGTCAAAATTGTTCCACTGCAACAATGCGTATTTGGTTCATTTTTGTGTTGACAATCATATCTAACTGATACAGCGATGAATGAATTGTATTTTACTAGATCTTGTTCATTATTTTTATCGCATCCATACAGTGTTTTACTGCATAGAATAGTAACAAACAATAGTGGTAATAGATTGAACTGTGATAAGAAGTGCATATGATGTTTTCGTAAAAAACAAAGAGTATTACCTTTGAAAGAGTAAGGAGGAAAAACTATTGATTATACAGAGGAATGAGAAGAAAGTAAATATGAAGAATATAAGATCTTGCATTTTTTTTTCTATTATCAAAGTTAGCTTTAAAAGAGTTTGTTATTCGTCATTTGATTTATAGATAATACGTCAACAAAAAAATTATCTTATCAGCAATGCCTGATAACATATAATATCTTTGTTTTCTTTTACGACCAAACGCCATATTCGAAAACAACAGGACAAATAGAATAAAATTGAAAACATTTTTCGGCACGTTTACGAGAATATCGCGTAAAAATAGTGCAAGATTGTTTTAAATTTGAATTCAGATGAGAAATCGACGTAGTAGGTTAACTGAGAGAGTTCATTTGAATTTTAATATCTTACACATTTAGTAATTCACTAATGGATATAGAGATTTCCGATTTAATAAATTATTATGCAATTTTTACACGATCTATTCTATTGTTCGTCGTTTTATGGTAATGCAAAAGAAATTATCTTGAATATACTGATAACATAAGAGAATATTACGGATGATCTTATGTAGAAGAGGGTAAATAAAAGCTGTGACGATTTCAGAAATAAAAATGATGCAATTACAGTAGATATTGTTTCAAACATGCAATGATCGGCAAATCAGTTGGTAATGAACAATCAAGAATATTTTTGAGCGATAGCCGTTTGTATCAAGTCTACAAGACCAGATGGGTTTCATTCGTATCTTTGTGATATATATATTATATTTACTTCGATTTCAACTCGTATTACAATTACATGAATAATGTGGGTTTTTTTCATGTTATTCTTATGACTCGACAATACAACACACACAAATGATAAGTAGTTATCATATAAAATCAAACTCAAACGATTCAATGTGACAGATATTTCTGTGAGACCATGCGACATTTTACTATTGCATCTTAAATCGTCGCATTCAAGTACCACGAACAGTGAATTTAATTCTAGAAACTGGTTGTATTCTGATTCTCTCTTTTCATAGATATACATGTTTTGGCAAACATCAATGGAATATTATCCAGAGGTAATGAATAATCAAGATCAATAATTTAGAGGGGGTAAATTCTATCCATTTTTAGACTAGCTTTATCTGCTTCGGAAATTCAATTAATATTACCAATGGTAGTCATTGAAGGGTGTCCAAGGACTGAGGATTAGGAATTCCTCATCAGTTCCCCTACAGTTCATTAGATACTAAAGGTAAAAATATGGAATATTCACGACAGAGCTCCTAATGGGATGGGATGGGATGGGATGGGATGAGTTCCTAATCCCATGGGAAATGTGATTATTGTTTTAAAGAAAAATTATTATTCATTTATGTCACATTTGGCAATAGGTGAAAAATGTGAATATTATCATTCTTTTTCTGTACTGGTCATTAACCCAACTCCGAGCTCTATTCGAACAATTGAATAAAGAATACGATAAAACATAGAAAACAGAAATAAACATAAATGTTCTTTTTGTTTGAATGTTTTAATAAAATATCATCATCTTTTGTTTTATAAATTGTTCAATATCACCTTCTATAATTATTTCTTCCTCATTATCATCCTTAGTTTCGGATAAACAGGAATATTCAGTTGAGAAAGTCAAATTTCGTTTACAACATCACAAGCAGAATTATAAGGTATTGATAATGATATTCCAACCAGGAATGCACCAATTTCTAGTACATGGTACGATAGATAAAAGTTTTGCCTAATGTAGGAGGCAGTCGTCCTCTGATTCCGTTCCATATATCAGCCAAGGTCATCTTTTTCGATCTATGAAAAACTATGATCCAAATTTATTAAAGATGAAAAAGCGTTTTTGGATTTGACTCCCAATTCCAATTTTCAAGTCGTCTTCCGTCAAATGCTGCCAAATCCAACCTAGTTTCAAACTTTCAATTTGCATTACACAAATTCTAAGAATAGATTTGAAGAAGAGTTCAAAACTGAACAGAAAAATATGAAGAAAAAGATGTTTAATCGATAATTCTCACTACCAGGCACGTCATTTTTAATTAGGGAAAACATCCGATCCCGTCAATTTCTTGAATTTTTTATCCAATGTTTATGTGTTTTCAGCATTGGGAGTTATGGATTAAGCCTTTTTACTTATTTTTTTTCTGTTCAGTTTTGAACGTTCTTTTCAAATCTATTCATAGACTTTGTGTAATGCAAACTGCAAGTCTGAAACTGAACTGGATTTGACCGAAAACGACTTGAAAATTCAAATTCTGAGTCAAATCCGAAAACTTTTTTTAACCTTTCATAAATCTCAGTTATCCTTTTACATAGAGCAAAAAAATGGTCTTGGCTGATATATGGAATCAGAGGGCCGCTCCACTCTACATCAGGCAATAATGTCATTTTTCTTGCAATGTACTAGGAATTGGTGCATCCCTAATTCCAATATTTAAATCGAAATGTTGGAAAACTTCGAATTTCCAGTTACAAAAAAATTAAACCTTGATTTTCAGTAAGATTTTTCGTAATATAGCGAATCCCATGGGAGCCCATGGGATGGGATGGAACGACTTGCATTATCCCACGGGACGAAAATTTCGTCCCATCCCATTAGGAGCCCTGATTCACGATAATTTTTGCCCTCTCACTCATTTTCACTTGCAAAATTGCGAGAATCAATGATTTCATGCAAAAACTATTTTTAAAACAGCAATATCGCGACTTTCGTGAATGGAAGAACTGTGAGAGAACCTATAGCTGATTCCCATTTCCTCTAGGAATTATCACAGCGACACTGACAATCCCTGGGCACATTAAAAATGCCTATTTCTCAGCCCTTGGACACTGCTGAAATACTCTCAGCGAACTAAAAAATATAAATGAAAAAACTAAATCAATAGGAAATAGAACTTTTGAATTTTATTTTATCTGTAGTTGCCATCAAGACCGATGCACCCGATAAATTGATAATATTCTACTTTTAATTCATTTCCAAACCTTTCGAACTGATGTCATTTTGTTGACTGTTGTATGGCCTTTGAAGCAAAAGGTTTTTAACGTAAAATAGATATTTTTGAGTTATTACTATGAAATTGATCGACATCGTTATATTTCATATTAGGATCGATAAGAAAATAGTCTACAATCTGCCTGTAGTTTATTTCTACGGCAAAAAAAAAACTTTCAGTATATAACGATTTTTGGCAAAACTCTTTGAATGACAAAATCCTCCAATTCATAATATTGACTAAGGCTTTGCAGATTAATTCATGCACATTTTTGCGAGTATATTTGCTTACTTCATATTTTTCATTACAAAGAGACAAAAATGAGAGAATAGGTATTTTGGCTTTTATTTCTCTTGAATAAATTCTTTGCTGATGCATTTTCAAGAGTTTTCCATTAGAGACACCATAGCTGAATATATTATCTTTTTGCGGATGAATAATAAAAATCCTGCATATTATAATATCTTAATTATAATATTTTATTGGTCATATTATATTAACACACCAACTTTTGCAATAATTAATGCACAACTGTTGGATGTCGCATAATGTAGAAATCATCATTTTAAAAAATATTCGTAACTATCTTCAGTAATGCCGAATTTGTTTCAAAACGCTACGATTATTATATGCTGTAAGAAATAATTAGGAGCATAGAAAATACGAAATCAACACTCCACTAGTGCCAACTACTATGCATGTGTTCTATTGGATCTTTTTTCTGCCATGAATATGTTCACCTTGTTCCTTGTGTAAGAAGAAAAAAGAATGAGTCATCTGTATCTGTCTAAATTAGTATCCAACAATCAACCAGCCAACATGAATCATGCATTCCATTGTTTACTATTTGTTATCGAAGGAGAGAATACAAATAATTTTTATGTAATTTTTTGTATTCATTTTTGTTGTAGAAAAGTAATGAACGGAACTGGTTATTTGCATCGTCCATCGTCTGTTGGTATTCTTGCTTGTGAACTGTACATTCCCTCACTTTATGTCGATCAATCAGCATTAGAAACGTATGATAATGTCTCAAAAGGCAAATATACAATTGGTTTAGGGCAGCAACGTATGTCAATATGTTCGGATCATGAAGATATATGTTCATTATGTTTAACTGTTTTGTCACGTTTACTTGATGAAACCGGTGTACATCCACAGCAAATAGGTCGCTTAGATGTTGGAACAGAAACATTAATTGATAAAGCTAAATCAATAAAAACAGTTCTCATGCAATTATTTGTTGATCATAATAATACAGCTGTGGAAGGGGCAGATAATATAAATGCTTGTTATGGTGGTACTGCAGCCATATTTAATGCTATTCATTGGATTGAATCAAGTTTTTGGGATGGACGATATGTAAATTGACAGCACTGTGAAGATATATCTATAAATATAAAATTTTCTTCTTGTTAAGGCTGTTGTTGTTATGGGTGATATAGCTGTATATGCAAAGGGAAATGCTCGTCCAACAGGTGGTGCTGGCGCTTGTGCTCTTCTCATCGGTCCTAATGCTCCCGTTGTTTTTGAATCTGGTATTTATATATAATCGTGTAAGCACGCGAATATTTCATTTCTTAATCTAGGTTGTCGTGCAACACATATGGCACATGTTTATGATTTCTATAAACCAAATTTAAATTCTCTATATCCAGTTGTTGATGGTCATTTAAGTGTTCAATGTTTTACATCGGCCCTTGATACATGCTATACACAATTTTGTACAAAGTCGCAGATGAATCATGAATCTCATACACATACACATACAAGTACATTAACATCACGTGAAGTTAATTTATCAACATTTGCTGCTGTTCTTTTTCATACACCTTATGTAAAACTGGCACAAAAATCTCTAGCAAGATTATATTTAAATGATCTTATTCGTGCTTGTCCTTACATCGCTAATGCAACGACAGAAAAATATAAGTAAGTTAATTATCGCAATGAAATGTGTTCAAAATAATCTATATCATTTTTCTTGATTAGAAATCTTGATATTCGTACATTAGTCAATGATAAAGATCTCGAACGTGATCTCGTTGAACAAAGTAAAGAGTTATTCGAACAAAAAACACTGCCAGGACTTTACTTCTCACAAAATATGGGCAATATGTATACACCATCACTTTATTATAGTCTTTTTGCATTTCTTATTAGGTTTGTTTAGTGTTTTCAATCAATCGTTCATAAATTTTTCTTTTAAATTTACAACAAAATTTTCTTTTAAGTCAACCAACTGAAGAACAATTGTATGGTCGCCGTATTTTACTATTTTCATATGGTTCTGGCTTAGCCTCATCCATGTATAGTGTGGTCTGTCGTAAAGTTCATGAATGTCGTTTTACACTTGCACAATTACAAAGAAGTATTCAACGTGCTAGAAATCGTCTGGATAATGAGCGAACTGCATTAAAACCTGATCTATTAGATAAACTATTATTAGAACGTGAAGAAAATGATCATACAGGTGATAATTTATTATAGTCAAAAAGAAAAATTTCATACTTTAACAACAATTTTTTTCCTATAGTACCCTTCATACCAAAACAGCCAAATGAAACATTGAAATCAGGTGACATTTATTTGAAATCTATTGATAAAAATTATCGACGTTATTATGATAAATTCATTGCCAATGATAACAGTGAAAGAAATGATGATAACGCAAAACCTATACAACAACTTTATGTAAGAAAATAACCATATTTTGATTCATATGAAATACGTGTTCTCTTTTGTTAGACTGAATATTTTCAAAATCGTCAAACTAGTAGCGATACAAATGAATAGTGGTGATATTTAACATTTTTTTCTTTCGCTTTTTTTATAGTAGTATCTTTTCTTTTGCATTTTTCCTTGACGGTAATTCTCCTTTCTCTCTTTGATCTGTTTTCGTTTGTTTGTTTTTGCAAAGAGTCTGCTGAAAGTTCTTGTCGCATATATGTATGTGAGTTTTGTTTTGTTTTTTGTTATTGCTATTACTACTAGTTTTCAATGAAATCCTTGTTTTCATGCCCAAAAAGAAAAACAAAAAAAAAAAAGAAGATATATCTTGAAGGCCGAGATAATGTTTACTCTCGATCAACAAAGATATTTCTCTTGAAATTCACCATGTAGCTGAATTCTTTCTTGAAAATTTAAGAGCCTTTTTTACACGAACAAGAATACCTGTTTTCTTGCCTTTTGATTATCAATAGAATGAGCACATTTAAAACATAACAGAATTCAGTTGGTTTAAGTTATAGTGAACTCTTATTTATGTTAGACGAGTCTGTGGCGTTAAACTCTGCTAGACTTGAGAGAAATATTTTGATTCAATAATGGTACTTTTGTTAATCTTGGTTTCGTATTCGTGAATAATTGATCAATGCGTTTTATATGCTTCGATATGGTATCAGCGAATGCACATCAAGAATATTTTTAGACGAATTAATCAGTATCACTGTCTTTTCTTGATAGATTTGACTTCGTTTTAAGTAACACTTCAATATATATTTCATTATTGACGTAGGCAAGTATGTAAAAAACAACTATTTGTTTTGACAATTTTTGCTGAGTAGAAAAAGTAACAAAAAATGTTTATTAAGATTTTTTTTTGTTCGTTTCTTACCAACATACTGTTGTATTGACCTTTGCTACCTTTTGCAAATATGCATTCCATAGTAGTCAAACACTGCTATTGATTGATAAATGCACCAAAAAAAAACAACAAATAAGCAGCATAACAAATGCCACATTTTTCATTTTCGATGTATTTTAATGCAACAAAAAAAATGTAACATTCCACATAGATTAGTTAAAATAAATTACACTTCTAAGTTCTGTTGTAAAGATTATTATTTTCATTTTACTAGGTATACAATTAATCAGTAGAAAAGATGGATGCCAGTAAGTGAGATGGTAGTATTTCTTCTAGTTTTACAGTGGTTTGTAATAAATATGCACTCGTACGTTTCAATTCCCCGCAAGAGTTTCTAGCAGGTACTAACTCTTTGATTGTATTATCAATACGTACTAGTTATACTTATTATTCAAGCACAGATGAAAAAATATGCCAATAAGACATAAATCATATTTTACTGTGTATGTAGCTTTGAGTCATGAGTTTATGCAGAAAAAATAATAAGAACAGAATCAAGAGTTAGACAAAGAGAACGATGTATGCGTTCAAACATAGGATAGAAAAATATCAATAAATATGTCAGCGATTACATTTGCTTATGAATAGTCAATTCAATTTTCCGAAAAATCAGGGAAGTATGTTCATATCTCTCATTTGTGAAATATGCTTCATGATCTGTAGATAGTAGTATGTGTTAGTATTTGTACTTTTCGTGTTATTTTAAATCCTATAAATAATCACTTGTAGAATAATCTAATTTTCAATCGAATGAAGTCACTTTAGATGAATTTCATATTTTCGAAATGAATCCTTAATATTAATACTTTCAAGTTTAAATCAAATCAATGAAATGAAAAATTATGCATCTTGTTGAAGAATTGACTACATTGATTAACAGGTGAATAACTCAAAAACGAGGCAACTGATCAAATAAAATCATAATTAAATTTCTTTTTTTAGTCTGTTCTTTGCATATCTTTTCAAAAAAAAATTGTCAACTCGAATTTCATGGATTTATTGTAAAAATTTATTCATATATATATATAGCGACTATCTGAGTATGATTAAGAAATAGTACTCGAATCGTTTGTTGTTTGAAATATGACACAAATAGTATTTGAAAATCTGTTCAGATTTAATAGATCTTTTCACAAGTATCCCCGGCATAGTATTGACGTCATTCGTCGGATAAATAAGAACTTCAATGAGCTTTTAGTGCCAACGCGATTGATATATAATCCTTGTTTGCTATGTGTTATCTTCTAGTATAATAACATGATCTATATGCATACGACTAGTCTATAAATCATATATAGAATTAGATCATAAAAATGACATCTCAATAGCAAAGAGGTGAACAGGAAACAAGAGGAAAAAATAACAACAGGACATGTTAAAATTGGTTAGTAGAATTCTGCAGCTATTGTATTGGTATGAGCATACGTATTCGATCTGATTGTGGAACATGATGAGATGCAGACAGCTTGATTCTCGTATGAGATTAAATGAAGAAGAATTTGAATGGCTGATTAAAATATGAAATCATAAATAACCCGATTAGATATTATTATGAATAACTATAACCGACTTTATATTCTTGGTACACACTTTCCAATCAATAACTTTTTTTACTCTAGTAGAAACGAATGAGAACGACAAGATTTTCTTGAATAAACCTAAAGCATGAAAAAAAGAAATGGTTAGTCTAGTTATACATGCTTCTAAATGAAAGTCTATTTCGTCATTTTCAATAGTTCCTTTTTCTTTGAAAAAAAAGTTATATTAACTGTGACAAGTAAGGAGTGAGACGATCATAGTTAATTGAAAAATATGTTATTGGGCGCAAATGTCTGGCTGTGAGAAGTTGCTAATAGTTTTGAGTTCTTGTTGATCAGAAATTTGTCGACTTTACTTTTTATTCATGAAAGAGTCATTTCGTTCTCGAGTATGTTAATTTCTATCAATACTTCAGATTTTTGAACTAATGGATTGCCATCTAAACGAACGTTTAACCGTTTGACAGTTGCAAGAAGTAAAAGAAAAGGATCATAATATATTTTATTGACCGAACTTTTTTTTTCAAGAACAATGGAAGCCATTTACATTCCAATGAAGCGAACTGTTTATTTTTCACCTTGATCATAATTCGAGTGTGTAATGCAATCCAAATATGGGCTCAGAATGCGTTTAGGACGCTCCTATCTACGCATCATTTTGGTACAAATTAACTCGAATACAGTTTAATGTAACTCTATTTTGCTTAGCTCCAAAGGTGTGTTTTCTTTTCAAGGAAATATTTCTTTTCCAACAATGATTCTCACAGTGGCATACAATCGCCTCTAACAGTAAAAGAAAACCACTTCCGAGCAATGACGTTACATATCCGCTTGCTATGAGACGAATATAATGCGTTTCGGTCTTCGTCTCGTCATGCAAACTGTTAATTTGATTCAGAATGATCGAACAATGCTATGAAACAATTGTTACCCTTTCTAAGTACATATTTAGAATGTTGAACTCATTCATTGTGTGACTTCGAACTATGAATATAGATAATAAAAATGATGAGATTGACAAGATTATCTAATTGTTTTGAGCGAATAACAAAGTAGGAAAAAAATCAATGACCAAAGTATTTTATTAACATAGAGTTAATCTTTATTGAGTAAGATTTTCACCAGAACCGATGATGCTATGTGAATTTATCAATTTCTTTTCTAAGACTATTTGAATTTCCGCCTGTTACACGACAAACTTCTTTTCCTTGCTTGAATAAAATAAAAGTCGGTAAACCCCTAATTGAAAACTTATTTGATAAATCACTATTTTGATCGACATCAATTTTCATAAAAATAACAGATGTTTTATAATCATTCGATGCCCATTCACGTAGAGTAGGTGCAATTTGTAAACATGGTGGACACCAATCAGCATAAAAATCGCATACAATTAACAAATTAGTATTGAGTGTGTCATTTACTAATTCATCAAATTCGATTTTTGAAGTTATTTCATTGATTTTATTCATATATGGATTCAATGTTAGAGATGAATCATGACTAGATTGAGATACTAATGGTATTTGTGGTGAAGTACTTGATGTTTTCAATGGTGGCTCAATTTTACTATTTGAAAAACACGAACCCATGATTCAAATCAAGAGAAAAAAATGCGGTTTCTTGACGCGCTTAAATGTTTTCTTGTTATTTTTGATAAAAAGAAAAAAATACCATTTTAGATTACAAGAAAACATTATTAATATAGCCGAAAACGAACTAATTAAAGTAATAATAAACTAGTTGCCTTGGGATATAACGTTGCATTTGATTTGCCGAACAAGAAACTGTTTCCTTGTTACTTACGTTCATTGAAATTAATCGAAAAATTTGAGAATTATGCCTCACATAAATATTGACCTAAAGCATGCTTGTGATCTGACAATGAGAACAAAACATTTGCAAACCATGAAAAAGTAATTTCTTTCTCATTCTTCTTTTTTTCTATTGACACAAGATAGATGATATTCCTTTTTTTAGTTGGTGAAAAAACGAATAGCAGAAAAAAAGAGTCGTTGCTTAGCAGACGAAATCAAATAAACAGAGAACAATTCTGTTAAAGTGGAGAAGAAAAATAGACAGATCATAGATTTTTGTTGTTATATTTTTGATATCATTTGAATGGAAATGGAAGATACAATCGCATATGAAAAACCAATTGTTGACAATAGTAATACTAATGTGAATAATAGCAAAGACGACGCAGCAGCACAGTATGTTGAATGTCTACGACTAGTTGAAGGTGGTAATATTCGACGTTTTGAAAATGCTGTGGCAAAATTCGATTTTGTTCAATATGAATCAATTGATGGAGATGATGCGCCAACTAAATCATTGCTTTTTTATGCTATCGAACATAATGATGAACCGTTTGTCAAAGTTCTACTTGAAATGGAAGTATCATTAGATAAATCCTATACAGTAAGTTGAACAATTAAATATTTCAAATGATAGTATAGACTGCTTTTAAGATAGACCAAACGAAACCCTAGCAATAAATGTTAAATGATGATGTCTCTATTTTTAGTTTGCTTTTGATGTATAATGCAGCAATACATATAAAACTAGAATATTTTTCACGATGATTTACATGAGCATGTTAATTCAACAATAGACAACAATAGGAAAGCATATGATTACGTTTTATTTGATGATCATGATGATAAGAACAAAAAAAGAACTTCATAGAGAATACTGTTAATTATTCTGTTCACTTCATTATATCGCCCTATTACAATTAATTGATATGTTCAAAAAAAAGCTGCTGGCAACCATTTCCATTAGATTGATAAAAAGCGAAAACACATATTTTACTCTATAACCACTCGAACAAATAATACATTCTCTAGAAAGGGTAATAGGAGTAAATTGAATCAATTTTCTATGGCAGACAATAGTAAAAGTTCATTATTAAAAAAAAATTCTTTCAAAATATAATTATAATTACTCGATCCGGATGCATATAAGAATTTCATGATTGTCATAGTTGTAAACATTCATAAATAGTTTGTTAAAAAGAAAAAAAGACAGACATATTTTTAGACCGATACACATTCCTAACATAGTCGTATCCGACGGCAAGGTTAATAACTTGATAATAATAATGATTGAAATTTTCGTCATTGAACCGCAAAAAATGACACACTTCTCTAAAGAATAACTGATTCAAAATAGATGAATATTTAATGTAAAATATCTTCGATTTTCGCTGAATATGTAGATGTCTAGAATATATTACTTTAGTAAAAAAAGAAAAGACATGAACTTTTATGTATATAAAAAAAGCTAAAATCTAATATTTATTATTTTCTTTTGGATCATGGTACCAGCAGCTTCTACATCGCCGACTCAATTAACTCAAAAAGCTTTTAATGCTTGTGAATATGCTCGTGAATTAAAGCGTAATAATTTAGCAGATATTATTCGTCAACGATCAAGACTTCCATCATTGAAACAACGGTTTGCTCGTATGTTGCAATGCAATGATGTTCGCCGTTGTGATACATTTATACAGCGTCTTCGCAATGAAACTAGACAACGCAGTTTAGCTAAAGATGGTCTATTTTTTGCAGCACAAATCGGTTCCATACGTCTATTAGACTATTTTTTAACACATTGGAAAATCGATATTAATACACAACAGTCAAGTAATGACCATTTCATAACAACACCTTTATTAACAGCTATAACATATAATCAAAGCGAAGCCGCAAAATTTTTATTATTTCGTCATGCCGACCCCAGTGTAAAAGGGCAATATGATAATGCACTTGTTACTGCATTTCACTATCAATCAAGTAACGATTTAATACGTTTACTACTTGATAAAAATGTTGATTTAACAGCTAAACATCCCGATTATACAAAATTAAGTTTACGAGAATACTGTGTATTAACAAATCGTATAAGAGCTAAAACTGAACTTGATTCCTATATAGTACGTTTAATTAACAATGGAAATTATAAAAGATTAAAATGGCTTGTTGACCATGGTTATAAACATATTAATGTACATGTTAGTTTCAAGCGAAATGGACGGCAATTAGCTAAAGAAAGATATTATGAAAGAATTGTGAAACTAATCGATGACGTGGAAAATTCAAAGACGAAAGCAAGAAAAAAAATGAATTATTAAATGAATATTTTTTTTATTATATCTCGTGAGCCAAGAGATTTTAATAAAAATATTTGTAAATGAATAAAATAAAGTGAGATTACAAAGATAGACATTTTTCTTATTTGATTAGAAATATTTTTCTGCCATCTACTAATCTAATTTCTATCGAAACATCATCTTTTACTACAAATTCTATTAAGAAAAAAAGGAAACAACATGAAGTCATTAATGGCGAAGAAGTTTTTTTTTTCAAAAAAAATGACATTAAGGAACATACTTAGAAGAAGAAAAAAAAGACAGCTCATGGCTAATCTATTAAATGATGAATATGCAACAAGCATCGACAACATTCAAGGCATGGGCGAAAAACAAAATATAAGACGACCCATTTTGTTTTCCATGCAAATCATTTTGAAAGATGGAATTAAATAAATATTAGTTTCTTTTCCTGTGAAATTTCATATCATATTTATAATAATGGACAAAAGAATAAATCCTTTTAACGGCTTTTTTTTTGGTTTTTTACACGAGTAGAAAAACAAAATAATATTTATCGCTTGTCGATGTGTGTATATACATAGATATTTATATCAACAAAAACAAGTATATATATATAGCTACTTATCATTGTCATATTTCTATACGAACTCCAATGACACTAAATCAGTTTCATCATGTATCTTAGTTTCTTTGAAACAACAATATATCTATCTTCTAAAATGACAAGTTCCATCTAGAATTTTTGTTTGATTTAATTAGATTAAATAACATATGACACTCGGTTTTTTTTTACAGTAAACATATGAATCTAGGAAAATGTCAATGATTATTATTACAAATAGTTCTCGATGTTTATATGAACATTTGATCTTTTAAATGTTAATGATCAATGAGATCAAAGGTTAGATGAACACAAGTGTATGTAGATCGACTTTCAACAGCTGTTTATGTCTGTCTTTTAATCATTAAATATCTTCGGATTTAAACAAGTATGTTTCTTATATACAAAAGAAAGAACGAACAACAGCGAAACAAACAAATAAAAAAAAAGAAAAAGAAAAGAAAGGAAAAGCAAAACACACACGCACACACACAAACATACAGTGAACTACTGCTTTTTTTCACTGCTACTACTGTCGCCTCGCACAAGATGTTTCAAATAACCAAACGGGCCTCCTCCTCCTCCTCCTCCGGCTCCTGTTTGTTCGGTTGATGATAAATCTGTTTGATTATGATTTGTTTCCGGTGTTCGTTTAAGCAATGCAATTGGATTTGTATTACGTAATGCAAACGATGATTTCTTTTTTGCACGTGTTGCTGATGTAACAGTAGAAGAATTTGATTGAGTCTGTTGTTGTTGTTGCGGCTGCTGCTGCTGCTGCTGTTGATTATTATTATTATTAATTACAGATGTTGTTGTTGTGGCTGATGCTGAGTTCGTTCGAGTTCGTTTTGATGTATCTGAACTGACTGATGCTTTACGTGGTGTTGGAGATGTATCGATTTTTCCATATTTTGTTATAGAACGATCATTTGTGTTTACAATTTGATCTTCTTTCGAAGATCGTTTATGAGATACCCATGATCGAAATGAACTAACAGGATTTTTTATTGAAAACCCACCACTGCCACTCCCGCTTGCTATTGAGCCATTCGTGTTATTGGTGGAATGTTTTTGATTAGATGAATGTTTATCATGATTTTTATCAAAATTTATTTGAACATGTTCAAGATCAGTATGTTGATCACCGGTTGAAGATGAAATAGATTTTTGTTTTGATTTCGAAAGAGACGACTCGTGTGACGTTTTGTTTTGAATACTAAATAATATATAGAAAAAAATCTTTTAAGTTTTGTTTTTATTATTCACTAAAAGAGAAAACAATTATGAATAAGTATCGTTCAATGTTTCAAGCATTGTTAAAGATAATCAATAAGTAACAACGTTCTATTTAAGTGAAATATGTTGTTTCTGTTCGTTCTGAGATACACATGAAAACAATTAGACAATAGCTACTCGGGCTTTCTCATATGGTTATTCTTGCGTCTCTCTTATGCTGTTGTTCTATCGACAATTATCTACTAGAAAGAAAAGTTATCTAGAATATTTGCACTTATTTTTACTGCAGAAAAAGATATAATTGAAAAAAAATATCTATATTATTTTATTCAATCAAAAAATAGTTAATTCTTTTTTTCCCGTAATTAAAGAAATAAAATGAAATAAACCTCATTACTTATCGATTCCATTGTAAATTTTTTCATCTTCTTTTAATATAACAACAGTAGGTGTATGATGTGTCGAGTCTCTCTTGTTTGCTGTTGATTCTGTTCGTTCATTATCACTATCAACATTATGTATAATTGAATCATCGTTGGTTGATTGATTTTTATTCATCAAACGTTGTCTTCGTTCAGCATCGGACCATGGTGGCATGCGTTCATTAATTTGATCAAATGTTTTTGCTGTAGAAAATGAAAAATCTGTTGGTGCTTTTCGATGTTCAGCTACTTCGCCTTCGTCATCAATAAGTTCATTGATATTTGTTGTTGATGAAGCTGGAGATACAGGTGCAAGACCTTTCAAATTTAAAACATTCTCACTAGCTTCACGTAACGAAGCATAAACTTTAGCCATTTTCCCGACAGCTCGTATTTTTGAACGTATAGCATCGCGACGAAATTGATTTTCATTATCATTTTGTTGATCATTTGATAGATCTGTTATAAGTTCTTCTTCGCTACATATATTTAATATATTAATTAACATTTCTGTAATTTTTTCACCAACAAATGGCAACGACCATGTAAAAACATTCATAAAATTTGGCAACCAATATGGATGTGGGGAAGCATTAAATTGTCTTATATTAACTATGTTTGTATCATATTTAAGTATAGCTGCTTTATTTTGGTAAACATCAAGATAATTCGGTGCAGAAAATATTGTCATTAATGATGGAAAACCGCTTTGTGGACATTTACGATACATACGATAACCAACATCCTGTGCTTCATGTGCACGTATAACAGTTAATAAACAATTTCTAACAAGAAAATCATTAACAGCTTTGAATGTATAAAAATAAGAGCAACCACGTGTTGCATTAAATAAATATTTTTCATCGTGAGATTTTTCATGTCCATAATCTTCAATGGGATCACTCCACAATAAATCACACATGGGGCCGTATGGTGGTGGTTCTTTGAAGCGATCTAATTTTTTTATATCGTCTAATGTATGAACTTCCGGTGAAAGACCACCTGTGACAAAAAAAAAAGTTTATTTATTTTATTTAAATAAAAGCGGACGAAGAAGAAGAAAAGGTTTTTATTTCAGAAAACTTACCATGAACACAAAAGAATTGTTTATCTATGAGTGCAGCTAATGGTAAACAATCGAATGCACGCATGCATGCATCATAGACTCGTTCTGTATATTTAATTTTACCTTTAAAAGAGCAATTCGAATTTTAATTATTAAAAAAAAATTGTTCATTTCAATTAAATACTTACATTCTGTTTTAAAAGTAAAATACTCAGTTAAATGTCTGCATTCATGATTTCCACGAAGAAGAAAAAATGATGTAGGGTATTGAATTTTTAGAGCCCATAAATAAAGAACACATTCAATTGAAAAATAGCCTCGATCGACATAATCACCCATAAATAGGTAACGTGTGGTAGCTGGTGAGCCTTGATAGAAAGAAAAGAAAAGAAAAGAAAAGAATATAAAAATCTTTTTAATAGATAAATTATTTTTGGCAGTTTAGCATTATCCGGAAAATAAGAATTTTTCCTTTATCTAATTCAATTGGCATCAACTTTCAAAATAGATTGACTCACCTCCTACTTCAATTAATTTCATAAGATCATAAAATTGTCCATGAATATCACCACAAACTAAACGAAAAGCATCAACTAATAGAAAGTAAATTACTTTTTGAACCAAGTTTTTACCAGTTATGGGAGCTTCTAATTCGATTAGTGTATTTTCAGAACGTAATAAATGTTCACCACATTCAATAATCATTAATGCAGCATCTTCTTCGAGACGTCCTTCAGCAAATAGATGTTCACGAAGACGATTAAGTCGAGGTTTACCACCACCAGTTGAAGTATCAAATAAGTCAGCTATCGTTAAACGATACGTTGGCGGATGTGGAAGACATCGAACATAAGTATTAGCAGTCGATGTTGTTGGTGACGAATCTTTCTTTCCCGATGTTGCTGCTGCTGCTGCTGTTGTTGTTGTTGTTGTTGTTGCTGTTGCTGTTGCTGTTGCTGTTGCTGTTGCTGTTGTTGTTGTTGTTGTTGTTGTTGTTGTTGATGCCATCACTTGTGGCTTATGTTTAGTAGTACTAGAACTAACACAACAAAAGAAGGAATGAAGAACGACCGAAGAATGCTTTGACAACTGATCCTATTGATTAACTAGATTAAAAAAAACTAGCAGAGGTTATTACATATAGAAGCTGAATAAGGTGATAGATGAAAATCAGTTTACAATACATAATTGCATTTTTCATTCTCCTTTTTCTTTCTTTTCCACCTCGTTTGATCTTTCTAATGAGACAGATATGTAGTTGAAGGTTGACATATATCGATAGTACTATCATAAGCAAATGATTTCTTTTTAGACGTCGTCAAACAGAAAAAGAAATAGAATAACTCCATGAGAAAAAAATGATCGAGTATGTGCCATTTTACACAAATATAAGAGTTCTATAACTGTCTAGTAAATCTATTTTTGTTGTTGTATACCTGTGTATAACATTGTTTGTAGATATACTCGTAGTCATTCAGTCATTGAGGACAACAAGTTGATCTTTATACATCGATATTAATATATCGAACTGCACGGACTAGTAGAAAAGGAGAAAAAAAACTTTCTATGATAGTTGCTTTATATATGAAAAATAGACACAATAGGATGCGATGCGTCTCCGACCACGGCACATAGATGCAAAGAGATAGATAGAGAAGAGAGAAGGCAAGAAACAGTCGAGAAGAAAATGCGTAGGTACAAATTGCGTATGAACAACGAGGGCGCACGCGCTGAATACTTTTAGAGAAAGAGATTCCTTCTATCGTTGTCTATATCAGATCAGAATTGATTACGACCTGAGATTCTGCCATTGCGGATACAGAATGTGCAATAGCCTTTCTTCTCCATATGTTCGCTTTCTCTCTGTCTCTCTCTCTCTCTCTCTCTTTTCTTCATTCTTTCTGATACACACCGAAGTTGATCGTCTAAATAGCCAACAAATGCGATGGATGAGACCATCAATACTTCTATTCCGTTACTTGCATTCGACGAGATTTTTCTTGTTCTTTTGCTTACTAAAAATCTATTACATTTTCTTCTTCCTCTTCTTTGATTTTCTTCTCCATAGTGGTTGTTCCGACTCTATACTGTCTGTCATCCACATTAATAATTAGTGTTACGCGATAGAAACGGTTTCTCTCATTTTTCTTTTTTATTGTGTCTTTTCTTTTCTTTTTCTCTCTACTATTTATACATCTGCACATTGCGTTGCATATAATTGAGCGCGACAGAGTAATAGGAAGCTTGCAAGCGCTCGTTCTGCTTGACATAGGCAAATTCCGACGATTCTCTTTTTTTCTCATTCGTGTATCGCTTAAAGTGTTTTCAAGTTCAGTGTTCTATCGAACACAAAAACGGAAGTTGATTGTATGACAAGATATGATCCTACGCGTATTCATCCTCAAGCGTAGTGATAGTCCACAACTCTTGCATCATAAGAAAATGATCAAGTATACTCAAACACATTTCAATCGGAAATAGCAGATCAATAATGATATGAGAACACAACAGGATTTACAATGTCATAGAAACGAATACTGCTAGTAAACTAGCATAGAAAGATAATAATGGAAAATTTTTGATTTTTGTTCAAAATCTACTAGAGACAATAACTAGCAGAACGATGAATTAAAGAGATAAAAGAAGCCGAATGATGGCGATGATGATGGTGATGATGCGGGCTTTCGTTCGTAACAAACATACAGACTAAAGCAATTACGTTTGATGTCAACATACACACACATATATATCGGCGCTTGGTTGCTTCCACACTCAAATGCGAACAAAAAATGTGTGAACAACAAATAGATTGACGCCTTTTTTCTTTGTCTTTTTTTTGTTATTTATTCCATAATAGAACTCTTCTAAGATGATTACACTAGATACCTTCATCATCATAGCTAGGCATACTTTGACTAAATAATTGTTTTGCATCATAAAACACAACTTATCTTTCTGTGAATACTTGAATTCTCACATGAGAGCTATATTGCATTAAAAAAATAGGAGAGTTACTCGATGGCATCAATAATTATTTACCTTAACACAAATAAAAAAAGAAATTATTTATAAATTGAGTATATGTTATTGAAAGATTAGATATAGTTATATCTAACATTGATGATGATAGATATTTATCTTCGCAAAAAAAGAAAAGATTCTTGACGAAAGAATTCAGTCATATTGACAACTAAGATAAAAATAAGCCATCTTCGTTGTTTTTGCCGTTATATTGATTGAAATATTACTCATTCTAATGGAAATAAGATATAAGATTATTATTCTGCGAAGAAAGACGAATAAGGACGACGACGAAGAAGAAGAGAAAAGTAATATCCGTGCGAAGCATGCCTTTCTTTGCAACATACAAAAGCACCAACTCTATCCATGAATGAATATAAAAAAATAAAAATAAAAAGGAAAAACCGAAGGCGATGTGGCTAGGAAAGACGGGTGTTCTCAAACATTTTTTTGTGATCATCAATAGAAATGAAAGAATAGGAGAGAAAAAATGCTTCACTTGTTAATAATAGGTGAATAACAAAAGAAATGCGGAAGAAGTTTTGCTTTATTAAACTTCCATCATGTCATTCCGGCTAACTATTGATTAAGTGTTAGATAATAATCATTTCAATCCGTTCTGCATGATTTAGTTTTCAATTGAAATTCTCTAGTCAGATTTTATAGAATTATCAACAAATTATTAGTGAAATTCTATAGTCTAGAATAAATATTTTATTTAGAAGATCAACTTACATTCTATTATGAACTATCTTGTTGTCATCTTGATTATATATAAGAAAGAAAATCGGTTTCCAATAGGAAGCTTTCAAGACTTGGTTGATTCTGAATTAAAAATTGATAAGAACTGAATCATGAACATTTGATAAAGCTAAATAAATAGGAAAGAAAAAAATGTTCTATCTACTATGATTAACAATCAATTCTTATAGTAGATAGCCGTAAGGATCTTTACAACGTTTCCTTCTTCCGATGATGAAGCCCAAGGTAAAGTAGTTTTATATTAATGAGAGATTAGTGAATAAAACTTTCTTTTCTTTCTATTCTTTATGAACATATATCAAATTTCCATTTAAGATTTTGCATAGAAAATCTATTATTATTTAGATCGAATAAATATGAAGAATTTTCTACACTTCTCTTGCCCGTTTTTGTTTTACTTTTTTGTTCTATTTGAGAAAATATGAGATTTTATAAATTCACAGATGCATAGACTCAATTAAATATGATATGGTCAATGTTTCATAGCTGTCAACTATTACTAGTTAATGTCACAAACAATAGTTATATCTATTTAGTAATGTGAACTTGAAAATCAGGAAGTTTACAATAAATCATTTTATATTGATACAATGATGAATGCTTCTGAAATCAATTGTATTACTTTACTGAAGTATTGACATAAGTTTTAGTTTTGTCAAATGTATTCTTATTTAGAATATGTATCTGTGTAATCAATATTTGTAATTTACAACTATAAGTTCCTAGTTCAGTTCTTTTCATCACATAGGTTTCCTTCACAAAGGTTTGATTAATCATGAATTGGAATTGAACTCTGTCTCTCTCGGCAAAAGTCTATTTTACATTAAACATATTCAGATCATATGAAATTTTCATCTTGTTTTGATTGTAGTGCTTGATGTATTGTAAAATTTACAGATCTATACAAAGATGTTTTTCTGATCGATGCTCAGAAACAAAACAATGCGATTAACAATAACCTATTTGATAACCCAAAATTATTTGCAGTTATTCATTCTATATACTTAATATTTAGATTTTCTATTTCTTTTATAAACAATCCAGAGTGTAGATCACGACAAAATCTGTCTTTTAAATGACACTTTTCAAGAGAAGAACATATATGACAAGTTCGACTACTGAGAAACTTTCAAAACGCAGGGCTCTAATTAGAAATAGGCAACTTCAAATACGAGTTATCATTTTTTTCGGCGGAGCAGGAATGAAAGTGGGAATTTAAAAACATTGGAGTGGTGTTGTATGGAGATGGAGCGAGACACGGTGAAGTTGTGTATCTCAGGTTCCAATTACAAAAATAAAATTTTTCGCAACACTAAGGAAATCTCTTGTTAAACCCTGTACTCAGTCATATACCTCGTAATGAAAGAAGTCAACCATACACTAGAGTGCAGTTTTCCTAGGAAGCTCTAGCATTCACGATTAAAAACAATCTGATTCTTTTTTCAAAAAGCTACCCACTTTTCAGTTAGATGATGACAAAAAAGTATTCCAAGCTTACGCAAAGAAAAAGGAGCTGTCAAATAAAAAGCCATATCATTTATGAAAGATCAGACCTCGGGTTATCCTCATATGTAAAGTTCGCGCAAGGCGAACTAAGAGTAAAATTTTTAATTTTCGTCTTTTAAACCTCATCTGATAGAGAATTTTACGCCGATCACGAATATATGTTTTTTAAGTTATTTCTATGCTTCCTTCAGTTCGAAAAATTGAATTTCTGGAGTTTTGAATCTACTTAGATACCCGAAAGGGACATATTCTTATTCTTGTTCATCTTGAAAAACTGAATCAGAAAATATCTTAAAACTTGTTTTTGACCTAAAGCGTTGTCCCTCAAGGTCTCTAGAAGCGCGATTTTCAAAGCCGAGAAACTAATTTTTAAAAACCTTTAAAAACCTTTTCCTGATGTGTTAAAATCGATTTTATTGCTTGGTTCGATTCGACAGATGCTCCTCTTGAAAAGAATACGAGTAGTTTTTCGAAATTATGTTTCATCGTGGAGAAAATTGGGTTTTACCTAGAACTATGCGGAAACCTAAAAATCCTTTTTCAGGATTTTTGAAAGCTTCACCAATGATACAATCAAAACAACATACAGAAGGTTAAAAACAATGGGGGAATTCGATGGAGACACTATCGAGATCTTCAGGTGGTTTCTTAAAGGTTCCCAAACGAATTTTGAAGGGTTTAGGGGATTTTCCTACTGAACTCAGCTGAATCAAACTTTCGACAAAAAGAGATTCATCTGAAACTTCAACGCATATTTTGGAGATGTTTGCAAGCTTACAAAAATGGACAGTCATACGTCAAAGTTATGAACATGTTTTTCAGTTCCACGTGTTTAAGAGCAGCTAAGACTCATACGCGTGTCAGTAACAGTAGCTTCGATGCTTAATTTCGGCTATTCTAAAAGTTATTTTTTGTTATTTTTTAATCGTTACCATCTATTAAATGTTGATTTAGTTGTGGCAGCATTGATGCAGAGGAAAAGATAAAAAAGAATGTTAGCGTTAATGATGTAACTTACTAACTAGTGGCGGCGCCAAGGAGAGGCTACAGGGGGCTGAGCCTCCCCAGAACTTTTTAAAGGTTTTAAAAAATTGATAATCTTTTCGGCGTGTGATGTCGCAACATATTCCTTCATGCATCGAAGTGCATTAAAAAATGAATTTGCTGTTATCAAATCCATGCTTCAATCTAAAAAATCAATCACGTGATTGAATTCCTAAATGAATTACTTCCATTTTCAAACGCGTTTCCACAAACATTAGAAATGATTAAAGGTGCCATAACAATGCCAATTTCTCAAGTTACTGGTGAAAGATCTTTTTCGAAGATGAAGATAATCAAAAACTATCTGCGAAATTCAATAACTGATACACGTTTAAGTGACTTGGCAATACTAGCAGTTGAACGTGATTTTGATACAAATTATGAACGAGTAATAGATAAATTTTCAAGTAACCACAAGAGCTGCAGAATTTTATTGCGTTAAGTTTTATTTTTAGATTTTATAAATAAAAGTAGCTGACTTATCTACAAATAAGAGTGGATTTTTTATATACTCATACATGAGCTAAGCAACATTTTTAATGGAGGAAAATTTTCGAAAAAATGTCCACTATACCTTTTGACACTTTGAGAGTTAAGGGGCTGAGCCTCCCTACACGGGAATTCCTGGCGCCGTCTCTATTACTAATGCTACACGAAGATTAAGATGTTCTTCTAGTCAAACTGGTTAGGACATCTGTCCGGATAGCGGAAGGCGTGGATTCGAGTCCCACGAAGTTCCCTTTTTCTTCGTTCTGTCACATAACATCAGTGACACTGCTTGTCTCTTTCGGTCTTAATATATCTCTATTTCATTCCTTTTGTATCCTTTTCATTCTATACATATTAAAGCTAACAAAAAACTTCTAATTTTCCTAAGAATAGTAAACCTCACATAAAAAAATCACACTCATGAGTCATTTCTCTCATATGGATACCTGAAAATCCTTTGGAGACCCTTTAGAAACCACCTGAAGATCTCGATAGTGTCTCCATCGAATTCCCCATCGTTTTTAACCTTCTGTATGTTGTTTTGATTGTATCATTGGTGAAACTTTCAAAAATCCTGAAAAAGGATTTTTAGGTTTCCGCATAGTTCTAGGTAAAACCCAATTTTCTCCACGATGAAACATAATTTCGAAAAACTACTCGTATTCTTTTCAAGAGGAGCATCTGTCGAATCGAACCAAGCAATAAAATCGATTTTAACACATCAGGAAAAGGTTTTTAAAGGTTTTTAAAAATTAGTTTCTCGGCTTTGAAAATCGCGCTTCTAGAGACCTTGAGGGACAACGCTTTAGGTCAAAAACAAGTTTTAAGATATTTTCTGATTCAGTTTTTCAAGATGAACAAGAACAAGAATATGTCCCTTTCGGGTATCTAAGTAGATTCAAAACTCCAAAAATTCAATTTTTCGAACTGAAGGAAGCATAGAAATAACTTAAAAAACATATATTCGTGATCGGCGTAAAATTCTCTATCAGATGAGGTATAAAAGACGAAAATTAAAAATTTTACTCGAAGTTCGCCTTCCGCGAACCTTATTTGTCTTAATTTCTATAATATCGATGACAATGGATAGTATTTGTTCAGTTTCTGAGACACTGAGTTTAATCAATTAATATTTGAATATATTCAATGAAGAATAATTGTTCTGTAAAATTCAGCTCGTTAAAACAAAAAAGCAGCCTCATCACGAATGACAAAGGTTTTTGTTTATCAGAATCCACGATAAGAACCATTAGTAGAAGGTAAAGTATCTGTGATTCATATTTTTATGATACACAACAACAGAGGAGTATTCACACACCTTATTTTCGTGTTATTTATTCACAGTTTAACACAAAAAAATATCACTTGTTTCCTGTAAATCATTCATTTAAAGCTGAAGATTTCGTCGTCGTCGTTGGTCGATGTTCCAAAAAGTACAAAATCCTAGAAAAAAAAGAAGAAAATCGAGATTATTTTTGTCTATAAATAAAATTTTCTACACATACGATATGACAACAATTGTTATAGCACCAACAAGTGCAAGAAAAAAGTACACAAGACCTTGATAAAATGATATTGTTAAGTCATAGATTTCATTTGTCAGTGCACTAATTGCGTAATAGCCACCTGATTCAAATACACTTGCAAGAATAAAAACTACAGCATATTCCTCAGGTTCAACTAATTTTGTAATACGTGCACGTATGATGGGCGTTAAAACATAAAATACTCCACCAATACTAAAAGCTAAATAAAGTGCCCAAATATGCTTAGCAGTGCCTAATAAAACGAATTGTGTCATAAACGCTAAACAACCGAGCACTACTATTCCTAAGTGATCATTATGTTTAGCAATAGTTAATGTAAATGGTATTGTTAATATAATAGTAGCAGATACTTGTGATGCAGTATTTAGACTAACACCAAATGAATCCAAACAAAATGGTGCTCCATACAAATAAATATAGAACATAGCTAAATTTCCACATAACATAACAATGATCAATAAATGTATAGCAACTAACATCAGTAATGATCTTTGTTTATGATCTTGACGCTTAGCAAAGAAAACTTGGAAACATTTTACTATTGGCCGAAATTCACTTCTTTTTAATTGTTGAAAAATATTTAAATGTTGAACAGTTAAATTTGATTCTGGTTGTAGAAAAATAGAAAAAATAAGACCAAGTACACTTAAGACGAATGTGAATATCATGGCTTGAACATAATGTGGATGTTGTAGATAGAATCCCATAGTAAGTGATGGTATTAATCGACTACAACTGAGACAAACATCTGTAATTACAATAGCGGACGTACGACTTTTCTTATTTGTGCAATCAGTTACATAAGCAAATGAACTTAAGATACTTAAAGCTGCTGTTCCAGAAAGACCATCAAGCATAGTTAATATAATGATCCATATATTTGATAGATTATAATAAGCGACAGCTGTTAAAATCGCATAACGTATAACTTTGCCAATGTATGGCAAGGCAATAAGAGGTCTTCGTCCAATGCGATCGCAATTAGCACCAAGAAAAATTGATGTTAAAATGGCAGGTAATGTAGCAGCAAGTGATAGGAAAACATTTAAGCGAGCAGTTGATGCTTGAATTTGTTTATCGATTGGTATTGTCGTTGATATAGGATATTTTGATGTTGTTGTTAAAAATGATGGCGTTGAGTTATGCGATGTTCGACTAGCATTTAAGCATAATTCATGATCATTTTGTGTTGATGAAGTATTCAACTCATAGTACTTTGTATAACGATCCTCAACGAAATCATTTAGAATTAAATTATCAATGTTAGCAATCGTTATTAGGAGAATAAGTGATGGTAATACACGCCACCAACGGGGTAGAGTTGGTGGCAGTAATGGTATTTTAGCATTGTTTTCATCGGTCATATTATAATTTTACTACACTTAGAATGCTGATATTAATGTTACTTTAGTGTAGTGTATATCAATACATTATGCTCGAATACATTATTTTTACCAAAAAAACAAAACAAAGATAAGATATAGTTATTCACGAGACAAACGAACTCCAAAAGATATATTTGAGTCATCATGGTAGATGAAAATATCGCTCGATTCGAATTATATCTTAATAGATTGATGAGAAATAATTCTTCTCGAATACATTAGATGATCATTGATTTAATGTAGCTATCACAAATTTGAATTATAATGGATTATTATGATTGGAATTGGTTAACGAAAAATAAAACAACAACATGTCATTGTGACACTTCAAGAGGCACTTTGAATTATGAAAAGTAACTTTTTTCGCTTTTATATCATTGAATTTCATCGACGATGGCGCCGATAAGGTGTTTTCCATAAAATTATTTACATGATTTTTATTTGCATAGTTAGATTTTTTTTATCTTACTACAAAAGCTATTATAAGACGAATCCAATATCAAAATAATGAAATATTTCATTTATCTGCATTGTTTTGTTTCTGTTTTTCTTTCATGTTAAATATATTGGTATACAGATAATCATAAATCAAAACTTCAATCTATCTCTTAGCTTTATTTCTCAATAGAATAATATTGGATAATGAGGCTATTTTGAATCATGCAGGTTTTGTCCTCTTTTTCGATGACAATAACTTGTATCGTGCTTAATGAGTCGTGATGAATCGGTTACCAATATGATAATTAACGCATCAGATAATATCTAATAGCCGAATATCAGAATATTGATGTTATTGTCTCAGCAATGAACTATGTTAATCTAGAATATACGAGGAAGTATAGAAAATAAAAATTATTTTTTCTTGTTATTTCTGTGCGAATCATTTCTAAAGAAGGAATCTATCCGAGAAAAACTGAATATTTTCGACTTCAGCTTCATTTTTTTTAGACACGTGTATTTTTGTATTCGAATCAGAAATTCCGTAAAAATCCCAAGGCTGAAAGAAAATACGTCACGTTGATTGAAAAAGTTCAAAAAAACTCTTATTTGTTCTATAAAAACAAAAAAAATTATTTTCAATTGTTGCCGGCTGTATCGCTTCATACTATTTTACCTCTGTGTTCTCTCCGTCCTACATTAATCAAAGCTTATAATCAAAACATGTAATATTTTATGTAAAGCAAAAATTATAATTAATCGTTTTCCACCTACGTATAAACAAGATATACTTGTATATATATTCCAGAATTTTGTTTCATTTTATTTTCAAATTCACTTTTTTCTTGACTACAACATTTATTTTTCAAAAAATAACCTTCCCGAAAGAAAAACAAGAAAAAATAGTTTAACAATCGAATTTCTATTTAATGTTTCTCTGACTAATTTCTTGGCCAATATTAACAATTTTAACTGAATTTGTTGTTACAACAGGTTTTTTTATCGTTGATTTTCTATCATCGATACCTTCTAATTTTTTAATCAATGCCGAAATATATGGCAAAGAAAGTACAAAACCAAAACCAGGAATAGATCGAATCACCGATATAATAGCAGGTATAAATCCACCAAATAATTTGTAAAATCCAATTATTTCAAGTATAACACCAACAATAGGCCAACGAAGAAGTAATAAACCAATACCAGCAAAAAAACAAGCTGAGCCAGTTAAACGATCTGGTTGCACGAAAAATGTTCGTGCTCGACTAAGTCCCTATTTCAAGACAAAAATAAAACGCCAAATTCTTTTTTTTTTGTCTGTTCTTCAAATAGTATTACATACCAAAAGAAGTATAACACCAACAATTAGAAATATATTACCAAGGGCTAATAGGGCTCTATCGAAGAATAGAGCAAATCCAAGTAGAATAAAAAAAAAGGCAAAACCGATTAATCCAGCACCCATACGCTGACTATCATTTAAATCCCAAAACACCATAATATAAGAGTACGAAGCGAAAAAAGAAATCTAAACAAAAACAGATCACATTGAGTATAAAGGTTATGTTTATTTAAAACACATTGTCTATGACAAGTATGAGCGGGTCACGTTCAACCAACGCAATGAGAATGAGCTTAATCAAATAAACTCAATCGCACAATCTAAAAAATGATCATACAACAAACACACATATACAATGAGAACGAGTATGTCGTATTTTTTAGTTTTAATTTTAGATTTAAAAAAATTTTATCGTTGAAAATCTTTCATTAAATTACGCATTCTATTTTTTTTTTGTGTGGTATTTTTAATAGCAATGTGTCGCTTTAATGCATGCATTTCACGAATCATGTTGCTCCTCGTTTATCATGGACGTTTCTTTTTGCTCGGCAGTTTTTATTTCTTTTCGTCAGGTTTTTTTTGCTCTCTGTTTTTTCATGCCTATGCTAATAGTAAAAATAGAAACCGACAAATAAAAGTAATAATCATAATATTGTATTTTTATATTGATCATGCGATGGAAAAAATAGGTTTCTATTGAGAGTAGGGAGTGAAATGGATGAAGTAGTGAGTTTTTTCTTATTGAATAGTATTGATTCGCATTTTAAGGTAAATATATTTTTAAAAAAGACTTAGATAATACACAAATTTGATTCATCGTTTCTCTTTGTCTCTCCCTCTCGGTTGACTAGCAGTTAGCATGGCAGGAAAAAAAAAGAAGAACGTCTATACATTAAAAAAAGAGCCATCATCACTTGATGACGTCTTACGCATTTGATCCCCGACACAGACTGCAGCTGTTTCTTTTCTCCTTGCAAAACGGTAAGCACTTCGTTTGAAAATAAAAAAAAAGCGACAAAAAAGAATTATCAATTTTTTTTGTGGCTATGAAAAACGTACACATTCTGTGTAAGAGAAAAATGATAGTCAGAGTCAGATGCAATGAAGGTTATTTGAAATTCGTAATTCGTAGATGTAAGTCATAAAATATAGAAACACTGAGCGCGCCACAGATGCGTTTTTTCTTAACGTAGTAAAGATATGACAATAAGCTTGCCCAAGGACATTGTTTTTCTTCGTAAGAAAAGGTAATATAAGATATTCAACATTAAATTACAGACGAAAAAAAAGATTGATGTCCACTGCTTGTGGGTTTATCCCGTTCGAGATACGTATGACAAATCAAAGTAAATTTCCCATGTTTATATGTTTATTTATCTAGATCACTCTTTTGCAGCGTCCTCTTGTCTTATTTCTATTGGATAAATGCATTTTGTTTTTCATGACTCATAGAGGAAAAGAAACAAAAAATACGGAAGTTCTTTGTATATATTCTATTCCGCTTGTTCTTGTTTTAGGGATTAGAAATCTAAAATGATGATGGATTCTATAGCAGATCCATTTCTTAATTTATACAATGATGGTCAAATTCCATCAATACCAGATAGTTTATTATTTTCCAACGATGATAACCTTGGGGGCATCGATCTTGATTTACCAGTCCAAAGTCCGATTAAATTCGAACAAGAAACTATATCTAATATGACGGATAATCCTGGTAAAGCAAAACTAGTCTTTTTACATTTTCTAATATTGAAAGTTGATCTCTTTTCTTTTATAGAATTCGAAAATGAATTAAAAAATTTCCTAGCGAATTTCCCATCACCAGATTCCTCCTCGCCACCAAATGATAATTCAGCAATTGACATCTTAGACGATTTTCCATTTTCACCATTACAAAATGACATTAACATAGAAAAAATTCAACCGATACTTCTACCACCACCTGCACCTCCTAGAAAACTACCGGTTATTATAAATACAACTAAAATCACCAACCAACACTTACCAAAAGTCGTGCAATTAACAAAAGGAAATGTTGTTTATATTCAAGCACCTAATAATTCAAATAAATCTCAAACAAATTTTATTCAACTAACTAATTGTCTACCAACAATATTAATTAATACCTTACCGACACCGACAGTGAATGAAGAAACAAATGCATCAATAAATACACCATCAGCATCAATTGATGATTTACCTATGGATGATATGGAGTGTAAGAGAAATAAAAATCAATGCGTTGTTGATTTTCTTTTTAATTTCAATTCATTTTTTTTTCTTTTTTAGATAACGATCTTGATCATCTTCCAATGACTCCATCGACATCAAGTGAATCACCAGATGAACGAACAACAGGCTCACCTGATATAACTCATGATAATAATTACAGTAAAAATCGTTTACATCGCCATCAAGGCTTTAATTCAAATAAAAGTTCATCGACAATGTTGACAAATCTTGAAGTAAATTTTCATTCGTCTTTTTTTTCAAACTAATTTTTATTCTATTTCATTTAGAAACTACCAACATCTGGCCCGTTAATGTTAACAGACGAAGAATTAAAATTGATAAAACAAGAAGGTTATCAAATTCCAACAAAATTACCACTAAATAAAACTGAAGAAAAAGTCTTAAAAAAGATTCGTAGAAAAATAAAAAATAAAGTAAACAATTTCATTTTGTTTCTACAAATATTTAATGTTTACTTTTTTTAGATTTCAGCTCAAGAAAGTCGTCGAAAGAAAAAAGAATATGTTGATACACTCGAACGGCAAATTGCCAAATATATGGATGAAAACGGTGCACTTAAGGAACGTGTATCAACAATGGAGAAAAATCAAAGGTAAACATAAACAACAATTTATTGAATTAGAAAGTTCTTTTTATAACCCAACTCCATTAAAACTAAGAAAATATAATGAAATAATACACACAAACAGAAATCTTGATTGATAGACATTCATAAGATTAAAATAGAATAATTTGAAGACTTCGAAGTAAAGGCATTAAGTAATTAGTTCAATTTATCAAACATTTGATGATTTAGACAGACATATGATAATGGAGTACTTTTGTTTTTATCTGATACAATTTATATCAAACTTTCATTGATGACCTTTGTTGATAAAGCTTCTAAAAATCAGGCATGATCGTTTTTCAGATCAGAGAAAAGGTTATTTTCATGAGCGCAAGAATGAAGAGTCAATACGTTTTCTCTGATCTTCGCTTCAACATGTTAAAAACATCACGAAAGTCGTGAAGAAATTCTTTTCTTTTCAGTACAATAATACCTTCAAATTGTTGAATGAAGGTCATAGAGAATGGAGTCTGATAGTGTTCTGTGAGCAATCTTATCATCAATGTTCATCTAAGAAATTTTAATATATCACAGATAAGATACGAAATTCTATTGATTGTATAACAACATAAGAAGAGAAATAAAAATTATATTATTGTAAGGCTTTCTTTGATCAATTTCGATATTTTGAAGTGTGGATGTTCCTAAGAGAAAACCTAGCGGGTGGTTCCTTTGAGATTATAATGTTGTGGGTTTGAAGTATAATAATATCTAGGGAATAGATATTCAATTTCATCGGTTGAGAATACTTCAAATTTTTGCTCGATATTAAAAAAGTAAACATACAATTTCGAATTAATGTTCAACATATTCTACGACTCTATCTAATTTTTTTTTATTAGAAAAAGAAAAAGCTTTTCATGGTAGTAATTTTTGTTTACTCTCTAAAGAACTATTTGCATCTTGAGTGTTTGTTAACGATTAATATCTAATTTTAGAAAATTAATTGTCAAAAAATGAAAACAAGATCTTTCCTATATCATTGAAATTGAAAAATTCTCATATAAAACTTTTCTAGATCATTAATGCAAGAACTTCAATCACTTCGAACAATGGTTGGTAAAGGCACGCCGACAACAGGCAAAGTTTTAATGGTAACTTTTTTTAAACTTTCTTTTATCATTAATTTGACTTTGACATGACATTTCTTTTAGGTTCTCTGCTTATTTTTTGCTGTTCTATTTGGTATATGGTCGCCGATAAATAATAAACAATCAGTAGATGATTTTATGCGTTCATCAAATGATGGATCATCTTCACAACAAAAATCTTTATCATCATCAAATAATGGTGATTCATCAAGTAATATGCGTTCCACGACAACAGCAAAATCATTACTTGAACAACAAGATTTAATTAAACAAGAGCCAACATATTCAAATTATATTCCAAATAATTATAAATCACGTGTACTTCTATCATTTGACGAGCATGACAATCATTATCATGGGCCTTATTTACCAGCAAATAATAAACATAAATTATCATCGCAACAAAAGCCAGCTGCGCCAGGATATACTTATTCAAGTTCAGTTGAAAAATATATGAATAAAAGATTTAAACTAGCACAAGAAGAAGAAGAACAAGAAGAGAAAAAAAGTAATTTTTATTTTTGTAAATATGACTAAAACTATTGTTTCCATTAATAGATTATTCAACACAAAGATTATCATCCGGCTGCTTGAAACGGCCATTAGCTGCTGAATGTCCACCATCAATAATTCTATCAAGTGATGCGGCATATAAAACGATTCGACCAAATCATACATCTCATTATCGTATTAATGAAAAATTTGTTGTTATAGAAAATTCAAATGAAAAACTTGACCATGATTCATCAACCTTGGAAAGCAAACCATTAAAAATAATCCGTGTTGAACGTACAACACCCGCTATTGGTAATGATACCTTGAAACTATCACATCGTACAGTAAATGAATAACACAAAGGAAGAAAGAAGAACTGACCGTGTATAGTTGTTGATGTTATTGTTTTTCCTTGAACTATATAATATTTATTCTTTATTGTTGCTTGTCTTATTAGATATTTGTGGCTTTTTCTTTTTTTCGTATAAAAAAATTTATATATACATATATATATATGTGTGTGATTATCTGCTTTGTTTTTGTTGTTGTTGTTGTTGTTGTTTGATTCTTAAAGAAATTAAGCAGACTCATTTATCTTTATTTTATTCATTTGGATTTTTAATGTACTTGTTTATTCGTTTGTTCGTTTTTTCTTTATCTTGCAACAAGAACTTTATGAACGTGTTATATTATTTGATTATTTCAATATGAGAATTTTACTGAAGCGACATATTTAATTTAGAAAGACTCTTTTTCTTATACAAAAGTTTCAAAAAAATATAAATAATTTCATGATTGCTAGTTTGAATTTATTAAATAAAATTGTTACTAATTATCATACATACGATTGAAAGAGTTATTTTTTTCTTTCTGTACAGGATGAGTTCAAAAGAAAAAACTGTTTAGACGTTTTATGCCATCTCATGATCTGCGAGGGCGATCAGTATTTTTAAGAATTTACTTGTAGTACGATTTTAAAGGCTGAAGGATCGAGGAAAAAAAAGAAACGAAGACTTTCATTAGGTATTTTTTTTCTAAATGATTATGTATCAACATGTGCCTTATACATATCAAGGTAGTTCGACTGAATTGAAGAAGGCAGGAAAATATGTTTTGACGCGATTTGAGATAGTCTTTGAGATATCTAATATGTTATCAAAAAACCTAAAAATAACGATAGTCTGTCAAGTGAATTGAAGTAATAGTCCTTGATTATTGATTATTTTATTCAGTTGTATTTACATGTAAATGTTTTATGTGAATCATAAAAAAAACAGTAAATTTTGTTTTTGGTATTCAAATTGAGAATAACACGTTACTATGATGCGCTTGATTATTCAATTAGAATAATTTTCTCTGTAGACATTTTCTGTCTAACGATAAAATGGAGTACATAATCAAGATGATTCTCCTAAAACATTGATATCGATAGTTTCACTTTTTAAAGATTCAACTGCAATTTTAACACGGCAATCTCTCATTTTTTGAAGTCTAAAGAAGTGAATTCTTCAATATGAAATTCAATCTTCAGTGTATTGAGGTATTTGATCAATTGACAAAGAGAAGTGTCATTTTTCATCTCACATATCATGTAAAGTTTTCCTCTAGATGCTTGAAGAAATATATTACGCGTTCATATCCAATTGATACACGTATATTATTGACAGATAATGCCATGAGCTATATTTTCACTTCAAAATTGATCAGTCATAAATATTATTTTAATATATCAGTAGTAGGCTGATGTGTGAATATTTAATCGTTTGTCAAGTTACAAAAACTATTACTTCATTCTATTTTGCTTTCTCATTCTCTCTACTCAAAGCAATGCCATTCATGTTAAATTCGATGTCTGACACAAATCACAACTTCTATAATTAATAAATAATTTAACTATTTGTTTTTGTCTTTGCATTTCGTAGACAAATCGGCTACTTTGTCATCCATAAAAAAAAATTATCCGCATACTAAAACCTAGAGCACAATTACATGCTCTATGAAATATAAATACTTCATTAGGTCAGATATATTTTCGCAGAAAATAGTAGTGAATGTAATGTCTCCTTTTGGCTTCTAATGCAAGAAAATAATCGTATGTAGGATGTCAGCCAATGAAGTAGTCATCTTTTTGATCTAGTACAATCAGAATAAGACAAAACATCGAAAAGTATGAACTAAATCCATGATAAACTTAGATAATATTGAGTACTATAAGTCTAAACCCAGAGAGAGAGAGAGAGAGAGAAATGATTACATGCACTGTATTATTGCTCAATAATTACGAAAGTTTGTTCAGCAGTCTAACTTACCAATCGAACTGATCAAGCAAACTAAGGATACCGTTTGAAAATTATAAAATTTTCCAGTGTGTCTGTCATATTTGATATTCATGCAAAAATTTTGACAAAATAGAATAAAAATGTAACATACAGAATTCGTGAGTTTCACAAGAGAGACTGCACTGTGTGATGTCTGTTAGTGAAGTTTTTAGTAACTCATAAATTAATCTGTTATTTTCATATTAATATATTATTAAAGATAGTAAAACATAGCATAGCGTGATTAAAAATGTAGAATATCAAGAGTAGAATCAATAAATATTTGGTCTTCTACATATTTAAGATAAAACATCTTCATTAGAGTTCTGGAAACATGAATAAAACGATAAGAAACAAATTATTAAGTTGGATGTTTTTGCTTTGATAATCAAATATGTAAAGCTCCCGATGGCTTTACTGCAATATTTTTCGCAAAAATAGGAAATACATGGAATATTGATTTCCACTAACAGTCTTTAGAGACCTTTGGTCAAGATATAAGAAAATTGCAAATTATAGACAGTTCACCGGGTGAACTAAATAAAAAAGTATTCTCCATTGGTGAAAAAAAGTGAAATGAAATATTTTTTCTTCTAAAGTGAAACAGTATCTATTCACATTTGATTTAATTTAAACTTGTATACGCGTACACTTCTACATGAATCTAAACAGGCTAGAATTAAAATATGTGATTTTTTTCTATAAAAAATACAAGCTATACTTTGTGCACATATCATTATAATTAGCACTTAAAATAAAAGTTCACTCACAAGCAGAACTATTTTTTGTGAACAGCAAAAATATGACATTTAGAAAAAATAAGGTACAAATAGGTGTGAATCTGAGCTTGGCTCCGGTCTCGCCTACAATCTTATGTAAAATACTTTAAACAAGTTTTTGAGAGAAAATTTTCTATTCTTCATTAGCTTCTCCGACTCAGGGAAAAAAACGAATAAAAAACAGTAAAACTCAAAATTTTGATTTTAAAAAAACTTATATGTCACATAAGGACCCTCTCGTATTTTGGCACGACAAACAACAAGCGTGAGTAAATTCCAGTTTCAGCCAAAATAAATATATTCGCATTAACGTTTCTTCTTATGCCAAAGAGATTAGTAAGCGAAGTTGAGAATGTTTACCAATCTGGTAATGATAATGTTTACAATACAAGAAAGGCATACTGTCAAAAGAATATCGGACTATTTTCACAAGAATATTCAGCTTATCAAAAATATGATGAAAATAAGCCTGCTACGAAGTTGGAGTGCATGGTGTATGTCATCATTGAACTAGAGATTAATATTAATTAGTTGTTCATCACTGGGGGAAAAAATCTCTTCCATGTTATCAACTTTTTCAATTCATACTGAATAGTAAGTAAAAGATTCACACAGGTTACAGTCCTTTTTTCAATGATAATGAGTATATTTATTGTGCGAATCAAATCTGATCCATACATAAATCTATGTATATAAAAGGAAAAACAACGACATAAAGAACGAAATCTAGAATACACACAAAAAAAACACATTTACAAATAAACAGTCAGTTTGCTGCTGGTATTATACGATTTAAGCGCGTTCACCGCGAATACGTCGAGCCAATTGAATATCTTTTGGCATGATCTAAAATAATTGATTTTTTAAAATAGAATGAAATTGAAATTCTTTTTTTCTTACCGTGACCCGTTTGGCATGAATAGCGCATAAATTGGTATCTTCAAAAAGTGAAACTAAATAAGCTTCACTTGCTTCTTGAAGTGCACCAATAGCTGCCGATTGAAAACGTAAATCCGTTTTGAAGTCTTGTGCAATTTCACGAACAAGTCGTTGAAATGGTAATTTTCGAATAAGTAATTCCGTTGACTTTTGATAGCGACGGATTTCACGTAATGCAACTGTACCTGGACGAAAACGATGTGGTTTTTTAATACCACCTGTTGATGGTGCCGATTTTCGCGCAGCTTTAGTAGCTAATTGTTTACGTGGAGCTTTTCCACCAGTTGATTTACGTGCTGTTTGTTTGGTACGTGCCATTGTATGTTATTTATATCTGAAATATAAAGTTATTAGTATGGATTAGAAGCGCCATCTTTTACTATATTTCTCAATATAACAACTATTTTTCTTTCTTCCTCTTATATACCCACTTTTTGACATCCCTCTCCTTTCTTAGGCAACCGAGTAATACTCTACAGAACGAAAGAAAAATGAATAAGTTCATTCTATGTCTATTTTAACTGTTGGTATGTTTTTTTTTCTTGCATTATTTATTTCTCGTTGGAAATTTAAACTGCATCATGATTAGTCTCCAAGATAAAAATAGAGAAAGTAATTTTTATTTGTAAATTTTATCTCTTGTTAACGTAAGTGTAACAAAACGAATCGATGTTTTTCTTTCTTTGTTTTAAGACAAAAAGAGAAAAACAAGTTAGTCATTTTGTTTTTTTTTAAATTTGAACAAGATTCTGAAAAAAAAATTTTTTTTCTCACTCTTCTTGAAATTTTACACTTCACAGTCTGTCGTCATAAAAACGAATTAAATTTATTTTGTACTCTTCTGCTGTTACGCACTCATTTGTATGTGTGCCCATTCGACGGCTTACTTACTTGATGTTGTTATGAGGGTAGAGTCGAGTCGTCGGCGGTAGTATGCGTGTGTGCTGCTCGTCAACCAGGATAATGCAATGAGAATGAGCGTTTTGCAGTGGTATATATAGTGCAACAGACAGACATACAAGCTCGAACCTCCTCCACCAATGAATTCGTATGCAAGAAGTTTGTGAGGCTCGACTATTGGGAGAATGGTGGATGGTGATGCTTGCATTTAATGCTGTTGTCTTCGAACTAATGTCGGTAAGATGAGAATATAGAAGGTTCGAGAATGTCGAATCAAAGGGACATCGATCGACGGTTTTAAGAGAAAGAGGAGTTGATGGCCGGCTAACCAAATATTCAAATAAGAGAGAGAGATATGCAAAACTGTTCATTGTTGCCTCTACGACTTATACGATATATATTTATCGATAGAAAAAGAAAGAATGAGAACGGGGAACGGAAGAGGATTGCGGACGAACCTGGCGGTGCGCGATATATTTAGAATCAAAGAACAAACACATATCTTCATATGTAGAATTCAAAGTTATAAAGGATCGTTAACGGAACAAATAATTAAGATTGTACTACTGCTATTGATGATAGTTTTGCATTGTTTAGTTGTAAAAGATGAAGACGAAAGAATCAACGTAATGAAAGAACGAAAGAGAGAAAGACAGACAGGAGGAGAAGAAGAAGAAAGAAAGAAAAAAGAGAGACGACGACGGAAGGACAGAAAAGAAAGATTTTCTCGCCAATAAAACGAAGATTTCAAATCTATTAAGACGAAGACAAAAGAATGACCTTAATTAATTGAGAAAAAAAACAAATGAATATTTTCATAATTAGAAAGCAACAAATAGAGGGTTCCACATTAGCGCCATCTACATAAAATGTAATTTTTGGAAAAAAAGTAGCAGAACAAAGCAGGTAACTTTATGAGTCAAATCTTAGATATAGCGGCACGTTTGTTTTAGATTAGTAAATAGGGAACAATGAAAAATTCTCTTTATAACCAAGCTGTTCAAAAGGTTCGTGATGAAGTCAGTGTTTTCGTGAAAGGGAAAACAGATCCAAGATCTCAACAAGTACCATCTGCTGCTGCTGCTGCACCAGCATATTATCATCAGCCACCTTCAAATTCTTCGACAACAAGTTCTTATTCTCATACAGCAAATTCAACAGCAGGGTACTCACAACGAAATGCGTATCCTACATTACCAGAAAATAATCACGGATCAGAAAGAATGGTTTTTAGAGAAATTTATATTTATTTTTATTTGTTTTATTTTTGTTTTAAAATTTTCTTAGAGTATAATTGAACAAACTGAATCGTTTGCAACAAATTTGCTTGGAAATGTTGTTGGTCACGATACTATTGCGGCAGCAACACATTCAATAAATAGTGTGATTACTAGTGGACGCAGTGCACGAGTATGATTAGAAAAAAAAACTGTTGACTAATAGAATTGATCGTATTTTTCTTTTAAAGGATTTCCTTCAAAATTCCGCGACAGTTCAATTAGTTTCGAAAAATTCAGGTCATTTACTTCAAGTTCTAATGTCTCCAAATGGTATTCTCACATTTGATGGCAATGGTGTTGCTAATGGATTTAATAGTAAGAATTTTGAAAACTTTATTGTAAAAATATTGTGATTATTCGATTTATAATTCTTGGATAGTTGTTTTCAACAGTTAACCAGATCATTAATAATGTTGCTAAATGAAAATATCTGAATAGCTTCTGGAAAAAAGAATGCACAGATGCTAATCTAGTAATAAATTGAGCGTCAATGACTCATTTAGAGGGGAAAGTTTTTTTTATTCACGAAAAACATGGCCTGTTTCTATTATGGTTTTGAATTCATCATAAATAAACACGTTTCTTTTCCTATATTTTTTTAGCTTATTTTGTTGTTGAACAAAGTGAACAAGGACGCGTTCGATTTCATAATAATTGCAATTATTTAGCATTCGAAGGCAAAAAATCTTGTGTGATGTCATTTGTATGTCTTCCTATTGTAATTTGAACAAAAAGAAAATATTTGTGTTTCTTTTTATCTTTTAGCCACCTGGTGTTAAAAATAATCTTAGTATTGATTTTCGTATACATGATATACTTGGCACTAGAGAGTTGGTAGCGTTTGAATCTTGTGCATGTAAAAATCATTTTATTTCAATTTTACCTGATGGCAATCTGAAAACAGCGCATACTAAAGAAAAAACTATTGATGCACAATTTTCAGTTGTTCCTGTAGTAAGTAAAGTTAGTTGATTCTTTTGATTTTATTTATATATTTTTGTAGGTAAATAATCAACAACCAATGTATCCATATCAATCACAACCTTATCAACAATATAATATGAATCCATATGGCGGATTCCCACCCAATGGTGTCACTGGATCCAAGCCACCTCAAACATCGATGTACGCACAACAACCGACAGCACCTCCTCCTCCGTCCTATACGGAAAGTGTATATAATCAAGCACCGACATCATCAACATTATATCCAAAATTTGAATAAGTGACTGTTCTCAATACCTGTCCATATGCGTTAAGTGATATTTGTGTAAGAATAACTGAATAAATCAAAAAAAAAATTCTATACATTTATATTTTATATAAAGAGAATTGATTATACATTTGTGTAATCTTATCGTACTGTGTTTATACTTTGAAAGATATGAGAAGAAAATGCAACAATGCAAATTTCAATAGGAAGATATTTTAACTTTCAATAAGGATAACAAAAAGAAAAATTCGTCAATATTATTCATGAAGATGAAAGTTTTGATCTATATTTTATGAAGTTCAAGTAATGCGCAGAATAATATTTAAGTAGACACATAACTCTATGTTTTTTTTTCAATATTTACAGTGATATTTATAAGATATTAATATTTTATCAACTGGATTTTGTCTATAAAATCTTTCAAATTACTGACTACAATGATAGAAAAAGAAAAAGAAACATATCGAATATGAATGGTATGTCGTAGGCTAATGTAAAGCTATGATAGATGGAATAAATAAAAGCTAACTGATGATATAAAATGCGCTGCATCGCCATCTGACAAGACTGCATTATCTAGATGACGACATGGCTGAATGTTAAAATTTTTAGTCTAAATGATACAAAAACTAAAGAGACATGTGCAGTGAATTCTCATTTTGCAGTGCTAGAACTGTCCAATGAAATACTTATCGATACTATGAGAACGATATGACTGAAATCAAAATGACGTTTCATTTTTCTCAGTTAGTTACATCGACCATTTATTACATTGAGAAAAAAAGTATATTAAAATAATTGTTCTTCTTTTTCAGAATGATTCTCTTCATTGCTATGCTTTCTCTTTTGACAATGTTGCTTCACATTCGATAAAGTTAGACGAATCTCAAATGTTAATAAACATGTGAGGAACACGGTAACACATATAATCACACAGATCAAAATCATAAATATACCAGCTGTAATAATTAATTGTTGAATGATAGGTAAAATCTCATCAAAACATCCATTAATATTGATACGTTCTTGTATTTCATTCATATTGATTGTTATATTGTTTGATGGTAGAGCATTTATTCCTATTGGTAATTGATAAAATAAACGAATTCATATTCTACAAGGTAAATGATCATACCACAAGTATAAGCAAGAGATTTTATACGATCACTTTTGTCATTCTAAACTTCTTTGTGCCATTGTGAATATTTTATGAAAAATTTACTTACATACTTTTGTTCTGTTTTACAACATGTAAAAGGCACCGAACAAGCATCTAAATGCGATTAGTTAAATATAAATTCATTTCTAAGAAAAATTTCTACCAAAACTTTGAACAATATTCGAAGATTCACATGCATAATTTGGATTGTCATTCCAATCGTTAAATGAATAAACACCTGAATAGTTAATGTGTACAAATAGTTAAAAAATAGAAGAATTAAATATGCTATGACCGTCAAGGACTTAGATTTGTATTGCATACGAAATGAAGGCAAACTGCTTTTCGATGAGATTATCATATATTGATTACAATTGAATATATGAAAATTCTCAGTAAGTGACCACAATGACACACCACTTAGTGAATTATCTTGTGTAGATTATCATATGAGAAAGGTTATTCTACATTTTTATTTATTTCAAATGGGACAAGTTTGCTAATTTTTGTTTTTTTTTGAAATTCTTACTCGAACAGGTTGATACTAAATGATATTAAATTCGATAGCTTCTTTTTCAGCCTTTCAATTATTCAATATATAAATACTTCATTAGAGTGCATAATAATACTGAAAAGCTATATTTGAGTAGATCGTGAACAACAAAATATTCTTAAACTAATGGATACTACTTAGTTCTGTTAGATCACATTACGTACCACAACAAAAATAATTTAAATGAAGTTTATCAAAAAATATTGTCCATGTTTTATCTATATGATAATACTGTTTCAATCCAATCATCATTGCTTTAGCTATTGTATACCGAATTTTTCCGCCCCATACCAATATCATAATGGAAAATATAACAAAACTAATTAATGTTAAAAATTGACCCATAAGTGAAATACGAAGAAGATTTAGATTTTCACGATTAATACCTAAACAGCTTATTACACATAAAATGAAAAATAATAGACCAAATATGCAAAGAGTAATGCCAATTAAATTAAATGGATTTAATGATGTTGTTTCTTTTGTATTTAATGTTGGCATCTGATTAATTTTACGATGTTCAAATGAACTCCATAGGCCAATAAAAAATAAAATAAAGCCTAATCTAGAAAATTCTTTTTATGAAAAAAGAGCGAATCGATCAGTGCTCACAAGCCATTGGTAAACATAACACCGAAAGTAAAATATTTCAATAGACCATTAACTCGATTAACTTCAGATTTTAAACATTCCGAATCAACTCGATAGTTTGATATTTGATAAATTTTTGTATTGGATGAACAACATTCTTGAAATGGCTCTAATATCCATTCCATTCCTGATTTGATTTTGTCTTGGCATGTATATTCAGTATTTAAATCAGATCGAGATAAACTTTCAATACTTCTATTGTTTTGAGAACTAATAGAAGTTTCTATTTGATTAAGTTTAGGAGACAATGATGATTGCGTAGGCGTTGAAATCATGTATAGATCTTTTATGTTTATGTCGATTTTCACGAAGTATGTATCGGCGCCAGTTAACATGTAATTATCACAGTAAATGAATTCAAAGCTCTCGACTGTACCAAAGATATTTTAACATGTAAAATTTCTCGTGTACAAACTATCGTTAGCAATGGTCATAAAATGAAGCGCTACGTTTGCATGATAAAAACTTTTCAATTAAGACACAGATAATATTTACTTGAACAGCATGGTGATGTATTTGTGAAGTTCATAAAATTGCGAAGTAGTTTCAACTTCTATTACGAAAACTTCTATATTAAAATCAATGTTTAACTTTTGTTAGTAGCTAACTCGGTAGCGTTAAAGATCATTCGTTGAAGTTTTTCTTGGTCTTACATTTAAATTTCAATGGGGACATATACTAACCGTCATTGTCTTTCTTTTTTGTACTGACGATGATGTAAACTTTCAAATATTCTCAACGGCTGTTAAAAATCTATTTAGTATTAAAATAGAATGGCGTACGTAGCAGAATCCAGCGTTTTCTTGCGAACAGAGTTCTGGAAAATAAATTTCGAAAGTATTCATTTTAAACACTTTGGAATACTTCTCGGTAACAAAAATACGCATAATAGTAATAAAAACAAAAATAGATTTATTTCATAGAAAAACTAAACCTAACAAAAAATTCAATATAGCACTCTCCCCATACCGTTTATCTTTCTCACAGATCATATCCTTATCGAACTTATATAATAATTTAGCAAATGCTTGATTGTTTGCCACGAGAATGGCAGTATGCGGATATGCCATTCACAAAAATTTGGAGTGGAAGGTCAGCTTCCTCCATGGTGCCGCCACTATTTGATTCGTTTTAGGTTCACGCATCCAGCGAGAATAAACAAAGTTAAGAGGGCCAGATCATGAATCACTTCGGCGATGAAAAACATAGGTATTAATTAGAACACTTACGCCCTTCGGTATACGTATTTGCGAGGGAGAAAAGCGTACTTCAGAAGTATAGAAGTCTGTGTTCCCCCTTGTCTTCATCTCCTTCTTCCGTTCATGTTACTCTTGGTGTTATATGTTTTACTGCTTGTACAAGTATCTGATTATTCTTGTTTCTTTTTCTAGTATCTATAAGAGTAGAACGGAATGACGAGATGCTAACACTGGTCGATTAGATTTACACGTTTTCATCATCCATCTCTCAATTATAGACAATAGAAGAAGAAAAACGAATAGCCAGATACTATTGTAAACAATGAAAAATATAAAATCGGTAGTAAAATGAACTAAGGAAAAGCATACATATGAATCTCCGAAATTTTTTCATTTATTTGTACTGTATTGTATGCTTGAAAATAATTTTCATTGTTAGATTCCGTATTTCTACGATGAAGACGCAGTTGCTCGAAATTCATTAATTGGACCGTATGTCGATTTTATGAGATAGAAACTAAACGAAGAATAAAGACACAGATGGAACACAAACGACGAGAAGTATAAAATGCAATGCTCTACGGACACCGCAGAGAACGTTCGACCATTCAAAAAATTAAATTCTTTTTTCACACGTCAAGTCTGCGACTGACTCATAAATTATTACAAGATAAATATATGAACAACTTATATAGATTTTGGACGGCTACTTAAAATAAGAAATTTGGTCATTTAGTAATTACTATGCATGTTTCTTCCTACATTAATAGGAGTTTATGTTTCACGTCTGCTAATCTTCGCCAATAACCCATACTTCGGCCGCATTGTGATTTTAACATCAGGTGTAATCTTCTGTCCTGGTATCATATTAAAATTACATTTTTCTACAAACATTGCTAACATTATTTTTGCTTCTAATAATGCGAAATTTTGTCCAATACAACTACGTGGTCCAGCTGCAAAAGGAAGAAAAGCAAATGAATGAGCTAGTTTCGGTTTCAGATTCGTTTTAGGATCACGCATCCAACGAGTATAGTCGAATTCAAGAGGACGAGGCCACAGATCACTTCGACGATGTAAGGTGTAAGCATCAACTAGAATACTTGCACCCTTTGGTATTCTTATTGGATGTTCAGTACCAATAGTGTGTTCATGCGTGCATTCACGTAAGAAAAATGGCGCTGGTGGATAAAGACGAAGTGTTTCACTAATAACTGCTTCGCATACTACAAGATCAGCTAAATGTTCATTTGTAGGTTCAATACCATTGGGTAAAACTCGATCGACTTCTTCTCGACAAGCTTCTAAAACATTTTCATTCGTCATTAAAACATACAACATCCATGTCATTAGATTTCCAGTTGTTTCACTTCCCGCAATTACAAAGGTGAGTGATTCTTCTTTAATTTCTTGGTCAGTGAATGGCACTCCTTCATCATCAACAGCCGATATCAATAAATCAAGAAGATCAACACCAGTAGACATACTAGATGATCGTCCTTGACGGCGATCACTTATGATTTGATCGACGAATTCAGACACTTTCTTGTTTGCTGCATCAAGTTCGTTCTTATGCCAAAAAGGTAATCGTGAAAGAAAAGAGATTTGATTTATCATACGCATTCCTCTATACTCGGTGATTTCGAGCATTTCACCAAATATTCGACAAATATCATCTTTTGAATGAGCATTAGTTTCAAAATCAGCACCAAATGCACTTGAGGCGATGATGGACAATGTGAGTCGATTAAACAAAATTTGTAAATCAACCGGTTTTGTGTTTTCTTCTTTTGATAGTATTGATTCGATTGATTTGCTCGTACAATCAGTAATAATAGAAATCATGGATTTAAGACTGATATGATGAAATGCTGGGTTGAGCATTCGACGAGCTCGTTCATGTTCACTACCTCCACTAGTTAATAAATTATGAGAACCAATGATGGGTATGAATGCTGTAACAAAGTCACTAGGTTTCTCATAGTTTGTTGCATTATTTCGACTAAGTACATCAGCAAGTAGATTAGGTTCAACAAGAACCAAACGTGTTAATGGGCCGAAACCAAATACGTATACATTTCCGTGTTTCGCTACTAGTTCTTCTTGATAAGTCATCTGTTCATCCTTGTTTCGCTTTTTTCTAATTTCAGGCAGTTGGCCGACTAAGGGTACGAATGGTTCCATACTTATACCTTGAGCACGAAATTTATTGTATAATTGTTTTTGGGGATAGATTAATTTGAAATAAATAATGGCAATCGCAATAAAAATGAAAAGTACGATTGAACATAATACAAAGAGTAGTAGCATTGTATGGGGGCCGTGAAAATGCTGTATGAAGAGTAGACTTGGCAGACATGCAATAACATACATCAGCAAGGCACCAATCATGGATGGTGTCGCGGCATCTAGTGAGAGTTGTTTCTGCTGTTTGTCTGAGCGATAATGTTTCTAAAGAGGGCGCGCAGAAGACAGACAAAGGAATAAGGTGTTGCTACCTTTAATATTGTTTTCAATCCTATATAAACATATATCATGTATAGGTTTCATTCGATATTGAATACAAAACATAGCTAAATAATTATCGTGTAAATTGTTGAAATAGTTATTTAAAAAGCATTTCGATGCTAACAGATAATGAAAACTATAATAGCATCACAATCTTTATAATATGCCTATTTTACTGAACGCTTGAAACATTTGTGGACTTCTGACGCGCAATGCAGCGTTCCCTATATTTGATACTTGACATATGAGAGGATATAGATAATATTGTTTCTGACTTTTATTTCAATATATAGCACAAAAAGCGGATAGTATGAAACTTTACAATATTAAAAATACGGGAAATATCTCAATGTTTGTATTCATATGAAAAAAAAAATAATAGAAATTGCAGTTCAGTTGTAGTGGAAAACAATTCATATACTGATTGATGAAGGAATATAAAATTTTATTGATTCTCAGTATGTGATTTAGTACGAGTGAACAGCAGCAAAACTAGAGACTCGAGAATAGTCGCCTATGATAATATTACTGTACTTTTAGAATTTAATACATTATCAAATATGTGAAAAGAGAGAGAGAGAGCGAGCGCTAACCATCGTGATTACTGTACTGCGTGTAACATTCTTTCATGGCTCTAAGTCACGTGCGAATCAAGCATTCGATTTTCATGCGCTTGGATACAATGAATACTCAATCATAAATATAAAATGATAGAAAAGAGTAATTACTCTGTGTTATAAGAGCTGTATTCTTTTTATGTTGAAGATATTTTTTGAAAATTAATTGTATCAATGATTGCTATTCTTCCTAATTGATGAAACATTGTTATTGCAGGTTGAAAAGAAACAAAATTAATCAGTTTACGCTCTCATCTATCAACCATTAGTTATAAGAAATGTAAAATTAAAAAAAGGTACGTCACAACTTGTCTAAGTCAATAGCTATACAATTATATTTTACGTTGACTAATATTAGCCAACAATCCATACTTCGTTCGCATAGTGATTTTAATATCAGGTACAATCTTTTGTCCTGGTACCATCTCAAAATTACATCTTTGTACAAACGTTGCTAACATTATCTTAGCTTCTAATAATGCGAAGTTTTGTCCGATACAATTACGTGGTCCAGCTGCAAAAGGAAGATAAGCATATGGATGAGCTAGTTTCGGTTTTTGATTCGTTGTAGGATCACGCATCCAACGAGTATAATCGAATTCAAGTGGGCGAGACCATAGATCACTTCGACGATGAAGCACGAAGTTGTTGACAATGATTGTTGTTCCCTCGGGTATTTGTATTTTACGTTCAGTAGTGCCAATAGTATGTTCACGTACACAATGGCGTAAGAATAATACGGCCGGTGGATAAAGACGAAGTGTTTCACTAATAACTGCTTCGCATACTACAAGATCAGCTAAATGTTCATTCGTAGGCTCTATTCCATTGGGTAAAACTCGATCGACTTCTTCTCGACAAGCTTCTAAAACATTTTCATTGGTCATTAAAACATACAACATCCATGTCATTAGATTTCCAGTTGTTTCACTTCCCGCAATTACAAAGGTGAGTGATTCCTCTTTAATTTCTTGATCAGTGAATGGCACTCCTTCATCATCGACAGCTGATAACAATAAATCCAGAAGATCAGCACCAGTAGACATACTAGATGATCGTCCTTGTCGACGATCAGCGATAATTTGATCAACTAATTTACCAACCATTCGTACTCCTTTATCGACTACATCCTTTTTCCAAAACGGTAATCGTGAAAGAAAATGTATTTGATTCACCATAATCATTGAACGATAAGCAATAGCATCAAGTATTTCAATAAATATTCGACCAATGATATCTTTTGCATTAGTAATTGTTTCAAACCCAGATCCGAATGCACTTGATGCAATAATAGATAATGCAAGAGCATTTAATTCAATTTGAAAATCAACTGGTTCGTGTTTTTGTTTATCTGAATTACATTTTGAAAGTAGCGCCTCGATTGCTTTAGCTGTTTGATTGGATATGATTGAAACCATGGATTTTAGACTAATATGATGAAATGCTGGATTAATCATTCGACGAGCTCGTTCATGTTCAGCACCTTCAGCAACTAACAAATTATGACGACCAATTAGTGGTATAAATATCGTATTAAAAAGAGGTGGTTTAATATAATTTTGTGCATTGTTTCGACTAAGTACATCAGCAAGTAAAGTAGGGTCATTAATCGTAATACGAGTGAGTGGACCGAAACCATATAAAAAAACATGGCCATGCTTTTGACTCAGATCTTGTAGAAATTCCATCAACTTATCAATTTTTTGATATCGAAGAAATTGAGGAAGCTGACCAACTAATGGGATAAATGGTTCCCCGCTTACACCCTGTGCGATTAATGCATCATATAATTTTTTCTCGGGTCGAACCAATTTGAAATAGATAATGATAACTATCAATGAAAGAATTGCTAATAATGTATAGAGCACTATCTGACCGATCATGGCTGGAACTCGAATAGTAGAAAATATCAATAGTGAATGTTAGTCGTATGCTATGTCACATATGTAACATAACGCCATTCTTTTGAAAGTGCATCTTGCCTTTAGCATACAACATATTAACGAAAAGGTGGCGCTTCATACTAATCTATTCTGGAAACTCATATCTATTGCTATTGAACGAAACAGTTCCTAGCACTCAAGATAGACATTACAAAAAGTGTTCTTCAACGATCATTCATGTTTCTCTCACACATCCGAAACATCGCAGCTAAATATTGTACTGATTCGATGTAGTTTAGCCGTTGTATCAGGTCATGAATAAAGCAATTATAGATTTTACAATATAGAAAATGTAGAAACTAATTTAATTTTTTGTTTTCTTGTTTTATCAAAACAAACTGTTAGACCATATATGAATTTTAATTCAATACAATTTTTTGAATTATCTATTTTTCTATCACGCAATACCTTGAATTTTTTTTAAAAATCTTATCAGTATTATTTTTTTATAAATTACTAGTGATTTTTCTGTACAATCAAAAGGTAATAAGAATCCAACAGTAGGTTTTTTTCATTCAGTTAAATTACGTGTTAGATTCAAGAGCTTTTTCATTTCAAAATCTTTCAAATACAATGTTTGAATTTCGATTCTGCACGACTTCCATAACAGTATCCAGAGTTTGGGGGAAAACTGCTAAAATACTCTTGTTTGAATGAGTATTTTGAGGAATAATCAATGATTTATTGTTTATTATTATTATTATAATGAGCAAAATTTGCCAATTGAAAAGGCTGTAAACAATAACAACTATTAATAGTAGAACCCAAGAAGAAATAAGTTGATTTATCTGATTTGACAATTACAATTTGTTCACACTACTGGTTTGAAAACTATGCTCCGATTATCAGCACATTTATAATAATAAAAAGTCAGCAGGAACAAGAAATGAGTGAAAATCTAATTATTTTGTTGTCGTACTATTAACAAGTCACGTCGTCAAATATATACAGATAGGTTTCTATGCTCGTTTACGACGGGGAAAACACTATGGAGGTATATATTTGTAAGCAAGAAGCTATGACTTTTTATTTCTGTGTCAGAATAAAATAAAAGATTTTCGGAATTGGCTGTCTTTGCTATGCCAATAAGCAGTTGCTTTAGAATTGATAGCTTTGCTATAAAAAATAACTAGAAAAACAATAATGACTGAATTTATGTAAAAAAAATGAAAGACATACTTTCAAGATATCACTTCATCATATTGATACATAAGAATAGCATTGGTTCAGAGGAATTAATGCTTTCATTGTTGGGATTGTTTACAGAGAAGAGCATTAAGGTTTCGCTATTTTTTTCTTCAGATCTATAGCTTCAACACCTATTTATGCGAAGAGTTCTCATATAATTTTTTAGCCATATTACTTCCTATTATCTGATAAAGATGATGAACCATCATAACTGAGCACGTAAATACATGTGAATGCAACATATTATCTATTTTAGTAAAAGCTACACATACATATGTAGAAAGAATTCATCGTAATCATTAGAATTGATGAATCTATAAACGTGATCACAATCAACTGTTTACAGTGATATCCAAGTTTCTTCGCTACGGTCATATTTCAGACAAAGCAAAAGGGAAAAGATTGATTAACTTTCGCAGTCGTCGAACCTATGAAAAATGTTGTCCATATGGTCAAAGCAAATGTTTAAATAATATCACTAGTTATTGAGCGACCAATTAATGGATCACTCAAGACACATTAATTATATACTTGAATGAAACAAAATCAATTATTATAAGTATGTACATTGTCTGTTATATTTTTCGCTACAGACAATATATATTATTCCAAAAAACGTTAAATCTAATATGTAATTGAACATATATGTACTATGTCGATGTGGATTAAAGTTTTCAATCATATTTCCGTACAATTACATAGAATGTGATCTGATACTTAAAATATTCGTAAGCGTACCAACTGGAGCACGAACGAGAGTTATTGAAAAGAAAATAGCCAATCAATTATATTGAACCAATAAAATATATCTGATGAATCAAATCACCCTGAATGTCTTGTAAGAAATTCAAACATCTCATTTAAGATCTTATACAATCGTAGGCTGGTCTTTATATACGTGTGTGTAATGCATGCAGGTTACTGGTTGATTAAGTCTTGTATTCTATTATATAATCTTCAAAAGAATTGACCAACGCAACGATATACTCAAATAATATGATGCAAACTGAAACACTTGAAATTGTGAAATCCCTTTAATGGGAAATTCTTATTGCATTATTTGGTCGTGAAAATCAGCATGGGTTGGGCGATTCAATCCTATAGAATACATCTCTAGTTTTTTATTTATTTAAAAAGCATTTAGTGGCGTGCTACTTTCAGTGCTAATAAAATCTTCAATAGCTAATTTCTTAAACTGATTAGTATTTGGAAAATTATTGTACATGCCATCACATTTGTTCTCAGTCGCGCCGGAACTTAATGTCCGGTCACAACGAATGCCATTCTCTTGATCTCGATTAGCAGCTGGAATTTGAATCAGTTATTTTGTAATTAATGACGCAAATGACAGACAACAACCTTGTTATTGTTATTCGATTATTATTTTACACAATTTCTCTTTATCGAAAATGACCTGTTGACGAATTGATAGGCTAATTTTTTTATAAGATCGATTCTTTAATACTTCGGCAAAATTCGACTTATTGATGGAATTTCGTTAGCACAAATAGATGAACTCAATTCTGCTCGAATATTTATAGAATGAGCTAAATATATTTAGGTTCTAGTAGTATCAGTACTAATTTATACAGAAAGTATGTAAACAGTGTAATATATTTGTTAACAAATAGTTTTCAAGTTAGGCTTATGGCAATAGAACGACATACAAATAGATAATGTTGTTGTTTCTTTCACTTGAGTACAGTGAGCGATGTTTTCTTCTAAATATAAAAGACTTTCAAGTAGAGACCGGCGGTTCCAAAATAATTGGAACCGACAACCGAACTGGATTCGAAATTTTCCAGTTTCTCAGACATGGATTTCGAACCGGATCCGTTGGAATCGAAATTTTTTTTCTTGACAGTACAATCATTCTGCACAAGCTCATGTGACAATCAAGAAGAATTAATAGCTATTACATCTACCAAGAAACTGAAGTTGAATGAAGAAGAGGATACTATTTTTTGCGAGGATGATGAAGAAAATGAAGTTGAGTTTTTTTAGAATTTATTTATATAGTAATAATTGTGTATGAACATGTCATATTATATGGACTTTCTACGGTTTTTCTGTTTTTGTATCTCTTGACAGAATTGCTTTTCAATCGATTAATAAGCATGAACAATGAAAATAAATATAGATATTTTTGAAAAAGTCTAATACAAATTATTATGTAATGTATCACCAGATCAACGGTTCCCGATGGTTCCCAACATACATTCTAGGGTCCGACCGTAGAACCGTTTTTTCAGCTTTGTTAACCGGAACCGGATAATATCTGGAACCCCCCAACTCTACTTTCAAGTATCACATACGTTTTTCTATTTCCGGCGATTATTATCATTTTAACGAATGAAAAGCTAGAATATAATACTCATGTTTATCACAGTTCATCAAATCCTCCAATTATTGCCTTTTTTCTTTCTTCTTTTGCTAAAATAAATTGGATTTTTTATGATGGTAGATATAATTTTTATTTTGCAAAAATTTAGTATGAGATTTTAATGTTTTGTTTACACACATGCAACACAGACTAAACGACATAGAAAGGAAACGAAATACTGTCACAATTCATCACTCCTTTTTCTCATCTCACACATCCCGTAAACAAACTAGGATCTAACTAAAGCAACGAATATGTAATTACTTAACATAAGCGACAATATGTATATATATATATATATATATGTTATGTTCATTTTTCTTATTTTTTGTTGTTTGGTTTTATTTCTCGTTTGAGAACGATTGAACCATTCTATTGATTTCATTATTTATTTCCTGTGCACGTTGTTTTTGATAAACATCAAAGTCTGTAACGCTGCCCATTTGTACGATTGCATTCACATAATAGAAAAAAGCCAAAACCTAAAAAGAAAATAAACTTAATTTTTAGAGTACAAATAATGTAGTTACCAGAAAAATTGAAGCAGTTGCAACAATAATAGAAATTAAATTCCAAAGTAGTGCACGACGAGAATAAAGTCGAGCTTTATCATGAAATTTCACATCAGCTTTAGCTGAGCTTTTTAATGAATAAGCCAATGCAACAAGACCTGAAGAGAAAAACAAAAGAAAAATACACAATTTTATCTATTACTTAAATTACCTGTTGCTGGACATAAGCAAATAGCCGAAAATAGTGAAAATACAAAATAATGACGAATACGAGCAGGTGTCTCTTGAACGCGAATCGGTTCATCAAGGTAAACACCTGATGATGATGAATCTATTGAAATAAAAATATTAAAAAGAAGAACTTATTTTTGTTTTTAATTTTATATTTACTTTCAATATTTGGCATTTTTTCATAATGAATATCCATTTTGTTTAATTTTTTTTCTAATGCGAAAAATATCTATAAAAAAGTATACAAACTGATTTGGAATAATAATGCCTAAAATATTTTAAATCAACAAAAAATACCGGGGTAAGAGGTTCTCATTTTGTTTTTCTGTTTGATTAAGAATTGCAGAAAGAAAAAAACACCGACGCCATTCGTACTGACATCTATTTGAAAGACTTTTTTTTGATTGAATTTTCCATTGGTGCATTTCAAGAGTTACATAGATGATAAACAATAAGTCGCATGCATGTTTTATATGATATGATCATATAGCTTTTGAAAACAATGCCAATAACAACTCCGAATCAATTGTCAACATCTTCACAAAAAGAAAATCTGATTGATTTATGTACATCAGTTGGAGAAGCCTTCTCTAAGTTTGGTGTTTTATTACGTGATCTTGATATTAGTAGTCGACGAGCATTATCCAATAATGAACAAGATCAACAATTAATTGGCTGGGATGAGCAAAGTACAACAATGTTTCGTCAAGCTATACAAACATTTGCAATAAGTGTTCGCGATATTTCAACAGCTGTAGCAGAAAAACGAATTCGTGAACGATAATGTTTTTTTTCCTGTTAACGTTTTTTGTTGTATGATAAGTTGCGGTTTTGTTAATAGTGTATAGAAAACATGAAAAGAAATCCAACTGGGAATATGTGCATAAAGTAAAAAATTACCCTTGTTAAAAAACAAATGTAATATGGTGATAATAAAAAAAAAAGTTTTTCAAAAACTCATTTGTTTAAGAATAGAAAATCATTTAATGAAAATAAAGAAGAAGTAATATTTTTAGTAAATTTTAGATAATCTCTATTCCTATTCATTTCAAGAATAATTGATGAAGAACGTATGTTTTAAATATTAAACGGTTAGTTCCCTCTAATCGCATAGATAAAACGGAATAGAAGAGAAAAAAAAATGTCATTGTATGATCAAATGTGTTGATCGAACTTGCATTAATGCTTTATTCATAATTCATGAAAAGAAGATCTGAAACTTGATACTCTTACATCAAAATCACTGATTTTCTCGCAGATAAGTCTATTTGGCTGGTTGCAGTCATTTGCAGTCTTACTTTTAAATTTAACTATCTAGTTAAAAATTTAGCAAATCAATAACTTCATTTAATGCTATTCATTATTAATGAATAACTAATTTATCTTTTGAAAAATAAAAGACAGCTGTTGATTTTTTTATTCTTTTTTCGAGATTAACTAATATGCATTCTTCAACAACTAATACATTAAGATTAATAAGTATAGTTCAATCCACTATGCGTAAAACTATTAATCGAACTTTATTCAATACATTCACAACCAAACAAATTGAAAAAGCGAAAGATGCTCATTCAAATTTACTTACTGATACAGAAAATGTATTCGAACTTCAACATCATACTGTTAAACCAAGTGCAATGGTAAAATAAATTTTTAAAGCTTTTTTAAGTCCAATAATTATTATTATTCAAATAAACGCACTATTCTCTCGAAGTTTTCCGGAGTTTGATCACGCCATTGGTTGCCCTGAGAGATTAAATTAATAGCTCTTTTTTCTTTTATTAACCATGAGAAAAAGAGTCATTAACGTCACTGAAATAAGTTGCTTGAAAAAAAATTGTTTTTTTTGGTTTAATCAAAATTATTTCACAAAATCAAAATTTCAGTTCATAGTACTTTTCGGTTTCTGAGTATATCTAAAAGGTTTATTCGTTTGAAGAAGAGAAGTTTCAAATCTATGTGCAATATGAAAAATTTCTTATAAAAACTGGTTATGACGTTAGCTATTTATGGTACTAAATAGTCGTGAGAAATTCATCAAAATAATCAATAGAAGGAAAACAACGTTCTTGTGTTTGGTTGCTAGACATAAATAGCTCCCGCTGAGAAATATCAAATACAATAAGCAGGACGGCCTGCAAAAAAACAAGACTCATAGTCTTATTCTATCTGACAGAAAAGAAAAAACCTTTCAGTATCACAAGAATCGATCTGGAATAATCTACTAGAGAGAGAGAGAGAGAAAAATCTGTCGTTAGAACACTAAGAACAAGCAAAAACGTTTTATCCAATAGTTACTAGCGGCAGCAAGTGTCATTTTTGTCGTTTAAATTATTCATAGGCATCCGTTATAATTAGGTTTTTTTTATGGTCTAGATCGGCTCTAATTTGCTAATGATGAAATAGTATATTCACACCGTAGGACTGAAATGAGACACCTATTTTCCGTTTGCAAGTATACGGAGATAGTTCATTAAAGTTTTTTGGTAAGTCAATAGAAAGAAAAAAAAACGAAATAAAATCTCGATAAATTTTCTTTCGCTGGAAGTAAAAAGAAAAACTAATCACGCATTGCTTTCATTTACTTTAAAATAAATCTTCCGTGCCTTCATTTTCTCTAAGTGAACTTTTTCTACTCTAGTTTTCTTTTTTAATTGAAATATTCTTTTTTCTTTGTCAAGTGTTTCCTTATGCTTCATTTTTTTCTATAACATTCTAATTAGAATCGAGACATAAGAAAGTTTTAGTTGCTCTTAGGATAAAATAAAAAAACAATTTAGTTTATGTCTAATTTTAGAATGACTATGAATCCATGTATTGTGATTATGCGTCACAAATCCTAGATAAATATTCTTCAAAAGGTCTTGTTCATACTGGCTCATGGAGAGTACATATTGGCAATGTTCAGAATCAATTTGTTCATATATGGATGTATAAAAATTTTACTCATTTGGATCAATTTGTGAATAATGCTGAGAACAATTCCATTAATGATAAATTAAATCAATATGTTATCGAACGTTCCAATCAGATATGTCTTTCATTTTCTTATTTTGGTTCGGCATCTTTGTTTCCTAAGAGAGAAAAGAAAAGATGTTTATATTATTTTGTGTAGGCATTCCTCAACCACGTGCAAAATCAGACGATGAAACAAATCCATACATATATGAAATGCGATCATATTGGCTTAAACCAGGTACATTAATTGAATGGGGAAATTTATGGCATAAAGGCGTGCAATATCGACCAGATGCAAAAGTTCTTGGTGTTTTTTCACAGATTGGTGATCTTTATAATGTTCATCATATGTGGTCATATAAAAATTTTCAACATAGAAAACAAATGCGTACTAATGCATGGGCTAAACCTGGCTGGTCAGAGAAGTATGAATATCAACTTTTTATTTCATTCAATTTTGTTTTGCAATTAATATTTTCTTCCATTTTAGTGTTGAATTTACAGTGCCATTAGTTCGTAAAATGGAATCAAAAATACTCGTGCCACTGAAAATCTCACCTTTGCAATAACAATTTTATGATATACAAGCAATTATTCCAATTTAGATTCGTTTCATTGGTGTGATGCTCTCAAAATGCAGTGATCATCTACTATCAAATAACTCCGTTTGTTCTTCTTTGTATGGTTTTGGGTCAACTCATATTATTGCTTTATACATTTTTGTTTTGTGATTAAAACAACAAAAGAACCATATATTGATAGTTTTCATTGACGTACACGTCTCGTTAAGTATTGTTTTTTGTTTATTGCAGATTTTTATATATTTCATTTGAATAATGGCAGAAACAGGAACAGCATCTGTTGCCGTTCAACCGACCGTCGAAAAGCAAATTGATGGAGCGTCACATCAAAATGCTGAAAAGCTTGAAGAGGTAAAGAGATCGCTTTCAATGAAAAGAAAAGGGCAATTATTGTCGACTGTGTTTAGATTTCCTTGATTTTTCGGAAAAAAAAAGATGTTTTCTATTATAAGGAAACGCTATAAACTTGTCCTTTAAACATTTTACTATTTTTTTAATTTGTTTTAAAAAAAACCTTATTTTGTAGCATGATGACGACGTAAATTACCGAGATGTAAGTTATATGTAGTGTAGTGAAAAAAAATATAATAGCTTATGTAGGTTCTTTACATTTGTGTTTGATATTGTTCTTTTTCTTGAACTATTCACGTGAACAATCTACATTGTGTGAAAACACTGAATTTGTTTTTCTATGTAAAAACAAATTAATATCTATCTGTCACTTAGTAACTCATTTGCACATTTCGTTCTTGTTAAGTTATTTACGTATAAATTACTGATATTACAACTCATTATGTGGATCACCCATCTTTCTATTTACTTATGAAAAACTATTTATCATGGGCAATGATGCAAGTACTATGAAAGAGAATACGATGGGTCCTCAAACCACATCACATATTTGTAGTATACAACAGGAAGAAAGTTCTAATCGTATGAATCAGTTCATTGAACAGAATCAGATTAAAGATACGAACGACACGATACAATATGTTAAGGTAGAGAAATAATATTATTGAACATCGATATTTTTCTCCTTTTCTATTCATGTTTTTTCTGTTTTGCTTGAAATTATTCTGTCTAATATCGGCGTTTTACGTGATTGATTTTATCGATATTATTATTATTACTACACATTTTTCTTTTGTTCTTCTTCCATAGACCGATACAGTTGGTGAACTTCGTACAGACTTCAATGCGATGACTACTGATATTTCATCACCATTGTCTCGTTCTTCATCTCATAAATTTCGAGGTTCAATTGCTTGGACAGAAGGCTTTGAAAAAAATCTCCATGTTCTTGGAAAAGATCAATATCCAGATCGAGCTATGGCTGTATTTACAAGTGGGGGTGATGCACAAGGTAGTGCGAAATAATTTATTTTACTATTTTGAAACCTTCTGTCACATTGCTTATATGTTGTATGCATACTATATTTTGTTTATATGCTTCGCATGTTGTACCCTTTCTTTACCTAGCCTACCAGTAACGCCGTATCAACTGCTGTGTCTATGAATGGATGTCAAATTCCTCACATAAATATGCATCATAGAAGATCGACCGATTCGCAACAACATGATTATTTAATGGAAAGTGGCAAAGAAGGTCATTCTATTGAAAAAAATAAATTTGATGGCCATAGTCTTGCAGTGTTTACTAGTGGTGGTGATGCACAGGGTACAAAATAATTATATTTACCGTGCTTTTAATATTGTCTTGATGCTTATTGCTTTCTATAAAATTTATTTTAATTGATATAAATGAATGTAAACTATTTTTTAGGAATGAATCCGGCTGTTCGAGCCATTGTTCGTATGGGTATTTATCTTGGTTGTAAAGTTTATTTTATACACGAGGTTCATAAATAAAAATCGATTTGACATAAATAGAATTTAAATCTTTTTTCTTACTAGGGTTATCAAGGATTAGTTGATGGTGGTAATAGTATTCGTCAAGCAACATGGGCATCTGTATCTGGCATTCTCGATGATGTAAATCATATTTAGCTAGTAATAGTTTTCAACATATAGATTTTTAATTGTTAGGGTGGAACCATTATTGGTAGTGCACGTTGTAAAGAATTTCGTGAAAGACCTGGCCGATTACGTGCTGCAAAAAATCTTATTGATCATGGTATTAATAATATTGTTTGTATTGGTGGTGATGGATCACTGACTGGAGCAAATCTATTTCGTAAAGAGTGGGAAAGTCTTTTAGCAGAACTTGTCGATACAGGTAAGTCTCATATAATCAAATTCAAAGATGAATATTTATTTTTCGTTTTGTATTTAAAAAGAACAAATTACGAGTGAAAATGCTGAAAAATATAAAAATTTAAATATCGTTGGTCTTGTTGGATCGATTGACAATGATTTTTGTGGTACTGACATGACAATTGGAGCTGACTCAGCTTTACATCGTGTTATGGAAGCTATTGATTGTATCACAACAACAGCATCAAGGTAATTAAATACTATTAAGTTAATCCATTAAATTTCCAATAAATGATGCTTTTGTTTTACAATAGTCATCAACGTTGTTTCGTTCTCGAAGTAATGGGTCGCCATTGTGGTTATCTAGCATTAGTAACTGCTCTCAGTGCTGATGCTGATTGGGTATTTATACCTGAATCACCACCTGAACCTGGATGGGAAGATCAATTATGTAAAAAACTTAAAAATGTAAGTTGTTCCATATGATATTAAGTTATATGCAATTAAAGATTTTTCTTAGACACGAGAAATGGGTCAACGTTTGAATATAGTTGTTATTGCTGAAGGTGCCACCGATTCTGAAGGTCGACCAATAAAATGTGATGACGTTCGAGCTGTAATATGCATTTATTTTCAATTTTTTGTTTTTAACAATTTTTCTTTTCTTTTAATATTTAAGCTTATTGCAAACCGACTAAAATATGATACGCGTGTAACTATTCTTGGTCATGTTCAACGTGGTGGTTGCCCGTCAGCATTTGATCGGGTTCTTGTATGTTTTCAAAAACAAAAATGAAATCAGATCTTTTAAATATTTTCATCGTTTCTGTTGTGTTTCAGGGTACTCGAATGGGCACTGAAGCTGTGTTAGCCCTAATGGAAGCAACACCAACATCGCAACCTGTTGTTATTGCTCTTAGTGGTAATCAAACAGTACGTGTACCATTGATGCATTGTGTAGAAAAAACAACTGCTGTCGCGCAAGCCATGGCTGATAAAAGATTTAAAGAAGCTCAAGATTTACGTGGAAGAAGTTTTAAAAGTAATCTTGAAACTTATATTCGTCTAAGTAAATTAAGACCAAAATTATTGTCGAATAAACAAGTAAGCAAATCTTATTAGTCTTTCGAATATACCTAAAACAAACAAGATTCAAATTAACGAGTATTCTTCTGTAGATTAATTTGCATATTTGAATTATATTATTTTCATAGATTACTATTATTTTAAATGTCATACTTTATATGTCGAGAAATGTTGATTTAGTTTTAATTTGATCAACAAAAGATAAACAGATTATTATCAATATAAGCTAATAATGTCTAAGATTTTTATTTATTCATTTTGTTTTGCGATGGAAGAAAAAAAATCTTGAAATTATTTGTTGTAGCACTCATATAATGTGGCCATAATTAATGTTGGTTCACCCGCTGGTGGTGTAAATGCCGCTATTCGCTCAATTGTACGATCCGGTATATGTGAAGGGCTTAATATGTTTGCTATATTCGATGGATTTGAAGGTTTAGTAAATAATCAAGTAGGAAAAGTTTTTTTTGGAAAACAATAACCAACAATGGTAAATGAATTATAGGTTAAAAATTTACAATGGACATCGGTAAATGGATGGAGTGGTATTGGTGGATCGATACTTGGTTCTCAAAAGTAAATCAAATATAAAATAAATATGATTCAAAAAAGATTCATTCGGGTTTATTTTCATTATAATTTAGAGCTACAGCAGCTAAAGTTGGTCTGATGAAAGTAGCCGAAAAACTTCGTGAACATAACATTCATGCTATTATAATCATTGGCGGATATGAGGTAAATTTTAAAATTGAAGACAAAACAAAATTCATTTAAAAAAATTATCTTTCAGGCCTATTTATCGATTCTTCAAATGTATGATACACGAAGTAAACATATTGAATTTCAAATTCCATTGATTTGTATCCCAGCTACTATATCAAATAATGTACCCGGTACTGAATTTAGTATTGGAGCTGATACATCATTGAATGAAATAGTCAAAGTTTGTTTAGAAACCTAATAAATAAGACCTGAATAAATAATCTGTTTTTTGTAATCTTTAGATTTGCGACAAAATAAAACAATCTGCTCAAGGGTCCAAACGGCGTATATTTATCATTGAAACCATGGGCGGCTATTGCGGCTATTTAGCTACTATGGCTGCACTGGCTAGCGGAGCTGATCAAGCATACATCTATGAAGAACCATTTACAATCAAAGATCTCATTGATGATGTTGATCATTTACGTAAAAAAATGGAAGGAAATCTAAAACGTGGTCTTCTACTTCGAAATGAAATGGCCAATGAACATTATACAACAGATTTCATTACGAAGTTATTGCAAGAAGAAGGCAAAGGAGTATTCAGTGCAAGAAGCAACGTTCTTGGTCATATGCAACAAGTAAAATAACAACAAGCTTAATTTTAATTCATTTATGTAAATATTATTCGGCTTTCCTTATGTTTATAGGGTGGCTTACCATCGCCATTTGATCGTGCATTTGCAACGAAATTAGGATGTAAAGCCGTATCCTATGTTGTGTCACTTATTGAAAAGTCAGCAACAGGCGATGGAAAAGTTATTTGTAATACAGCAGAAAGTGCTGTTGTATTAGGTTTACTTAAACGACAAAATGAATTTACACCGATAGAAATTCTCAAGACAAAAACTGACATGGAGTAATTTATTTTACATTCTTTGGTTTTTCAATCAGATGAAAAATATTTTATTTTCGAATTTCTATTTAGACATCGAATGCCTCTTGAACAATGGTGGCTGAAACTTCGACCATTACTTCGTATTTTAGCTAAACATGAAACTGTTTACGTTGGCGAAGTTGTCGAATCGAATATCGATGAAGTTGATCAATCACAATAGATTATTTTATCCTTTAGTTCTCCTTTATTTTCTTTATTTTGGTAGTGAACCTCGATTCTAATTTTTTTTCGTCGTCCTATCTTATAATAATCAATTCTATTTTTTTTTATGACTTGACCCCCGTGAGTTACATCTGTTAATGGAAAAAAAAGTTCTATTATTAATTTGTTTTGGCCAAGACAATAATACAAATAACCTATGATTTCTTCAATCAATGAGAATGATTTATTGTCTTTAAGCATGTATTTATTTGCGCGAGCATACATGCCTGTATAACCGAGATTCATGATAAATGATGAAAATCTTCGTGCATGCGTTGGATAGGAATAGTTGACAGGCTACTAAATGATTGAAACGATTTGTAACAAAATCCTACATTTTCTCGTGCTTATTATGGGTAATGACGGCGATAGAAAATTTTCTGTCTGTACTTACAGTTTTATTCTTTATAATCGATTTTTCTTCTTATTTTTACTCGAAACATTAGACCAAGCGCGCTGGATTAAGAATTGAAAGAGGAGAGACCGAGAGAAAAAAGAGAAAGATGAAAGAAATCAAATAGCATGAATAAAATGAAAAACAATTGGCTTGTTCACCTGAATTTACAAATATGATGAATAATGTTTTAACATACTGTTCTTGTCATCGTTATTCGATCTGGAAATAATATATATATATATATATGTATTTATATTGGCATTGTTATTCTATTTTAAGCTACATTGATTGTATGCTCGATGATTGATAATGGCTGGCAGCAGCAGTTATAGGCTGTTATTGTGGTTGCCTGATGGCATTTATGTGTATGTATGATGGTAGCAAAAAAGAGAATAAGAGAAGGGAGGGTCATGTCTGTTTATTCGATTACATTCTTATAAGCATATGCATGTCTTTTCTCTTGTCCTTTTTTTGTTTTGTTTATCATGAGCATTATTTTGCTGACTGTTATATAGATATAGGCGTACTAATAAACTTAAATTTTTTTCTTCTACTTCTTCTTTTTCTGTTTTTATTTACATAGGGATTCAAATGCTTTTAAAAAATTTTAGACATCGATTTGAATTGCATTTTTCTTTTTCATAGTAATAATTCTTTAGAGAACAAAAGACATCCTATCATATTTATTGATAAAGAGCACAATAATCGAACGATTCAACAATCGTAGGTGTTCTTATGGCTCAGAAAATTGGCAACAAAAATATTATTTTTCTTTTTGTTATTTAAGTGAGCCTCGTGTAGGAGCATTTCAAAGTCATTGTGTTACATTTGACCTTCAATTTATTCATAGTACTTTTTTCAAAGCAAGCAAACGAACGTTCTATTTGTGCAAATAGTCATCTTGCGCCTACTTCACTCATGTAAATGTGTATATAAATCTCGACTTGCCTTTGTCTCACTTTGAATTTCTCTTTCGCTTTGTCTTGAACACAGCTGTTTCGAGTGTACATGAATGCGACGTCTGGACAAAGAACATGAGAAATAACTAGACAAAGAGAAAAGAGAATAGTATAAAAACGATGTCATTCTCTTTCGTATTATCAAAGACATTCAATTACCATTCTCATATTCTCTCTCTCTCTCTCTCTCACACTCTCTTTCTGTCTTTTGCTGTTTCATTGTAGTTTGTCCCCTAATCCAACAATATGGCATTACTCATCTCTATTTCTTTTCTGTTTTTCTCTTAAGGTTTTTTCTTTTGTTACTTATAGACAGTTGATAGGTGTTGTTGTTCTTTTTCGCCATCATCAAGTCTTATTTACGATTGTCTACCTTCTCCGTTTATTGCTTGACTTCAGCAGCCGACGACATTACATATTTGATCACCGAACAAAAATCTAACTTTTTTTCTTCTTAACGTCGTATTCTATTAAACAATCGATCAATCAAGACATGGCGACTCAAACATCGACACCGACGACAACAACAGCAATAGCACCACCACCAGCTAACAAAGATGGTGAAGTAAGAATGAGAGAAAAAAAGGTACCACCATCAAAACAAAATGGAAATGTTCGACACGAGGATAAAACATCGTTATCTACGTCGAATACAACAACTTCAATAGTTACAGATATGTCACGCAATGAAACGAATATATCACCAAGGTCACAAACATCAACATTTGAACAAGCTTTTTTCTTGGGTTTAACTATTGACGATGCACTTAATTCAAGCGAAAATCTTTTAGAATTATTTTATAATGCATGCAAATATAATCATTTAGAACTTGTCAAACGATGTATTGAAGAAAAACGTATAAATGTAAATGAACCATTCAATAATGATTTTGCATTATGTATTGCTAGGTAAGTCATTCAATTAATAAGAATACAAATAAATAAATAAATATATATATATATATATATATATACATATTTATCATTTATGATAAGAAGTCATGTGTTATTAGCTTCTTGCTTTATATTTGATGATATCATGCAAACACTTGTCTTCTTCAACCTTTCTAGTCACAAAGGTCATCTCGAAGTAGTACGTCATTTATTAGCGCATGGTGCTGATGTTCATGTCAGGCGTGAATTGAATCTATTAGCTACACGAGGAAATCATCGTCTATCCCGAATTAATTACACCTATGGTGATAGTGCACTTTCACTTGCAGTTAAATATGGTTTTGAAGATATTGCTATTGAACTTGTCGAATATGGCAGTGAAATAATGAACGAAAATGATGAATTTGAAAAATCTTCATTACAAGACGCTATTCGACTTAATCGTAATCGAACACTAGCTGTTTTCATTAATAAACTTAAAAACACTAAGACATGTCCTAATGATGATGAAACATTATTGATGCAAAAGAGAGGTGATATTCTTCGTCAATGTCTCATTAATGATCAAATAGATGCATTAAGAATCTTTGTTCCTCATATATGGGAAGAACTTGATAGTGACTTTATGTTTACCGTATTAAACAATCTTATGTTGAAAAATAAAATTCTTTCGGATAAAGCATTTGATGTATTAGAAACTATACTAGAAGCAATACCATCAGCAAAATTGAAAATGTATGACGTCGGTGATTTACTAAGACGATTTTTGCATATTCTACAAGCCCAATTCGTAACAATTAACGATGATAGAATTAATATGCTTTATTTACGTACATCACTATTATTTACTATATTGAAATATCATGAAACATTTGATTTTACTAAGTATTTGGATGTATTAGATGCTTATTTTCGTGCTATTTATGATAATGTTGAAAGTACAGGTAAATATTCAAAAAAAAAAACAATATTATTTTTATATTAAAGCCAATATAATTTTATTTTAAGGCGAAGGTGTTAATCAAGTTTACGAATATATTGTTCGTTTTTATGAAAATCTTATATTAATGGGTCATATTGTTCTAACGGATAGTTCGGTTATTCTTAAATTACTTGAATGTGAGCATGTTCAACGAATGCAACCTATAGATATGTATCTATCATGGCGTGCCCGTAATCCATTTTTATTAAAAGAAAAATGTCGTCTGATTATAAAGAATAGATTATCGTCCTATAAACGAGCAACGATCGAAAAATTAAATCTCGATGAAGACACATTTATATATTTATACTATCAACGATAGTAGTTTATCAATATCATTAACACTCGCAATAGTGATATTCAGTGTTCGTTAGTTGTGATATGAAGACAATAATGCTTCTTTTTGCTCCCCCTATTTGATTGTATGTGTTGTGTTTCATCTTACTGTCTTAGATTTTATATCGAACAAAACGAAGGCCTAGATATTGAATGAAATGTTTAACAAAATCAGGAAATGACAGTGTGTTTATGTGCGCTTCTATCTGTTGATTCATTTTTATAAGTTTAGTTTTTTTTTTGTTTTAAAAATAATTTTCAATGTCATACAATATAAGTAGAATAAATTCAACAAAATACAGTTAATCTAGCTATTAATTGTTTTTTAATTTTTCAATTAAAGAATATTTATAGAAAACAGAAACATGTTGACAACAAATGATAAAGATAAAATGTCATTGCAATCGTCTATTGATTCATCGTCGGATGAAATATGTTGGTTTGTTTGTCTTCCACATGAGATTTTTGAGATGATTCTTAATTTTTTAAATGAAAAAGATATAAATTTATTGAGTCAAACATGTTCAAAATTTTATACGCTTCTTAATAATGATAAATTTTGGAATTATCTTATATATCGTGACTTCCCGAAATCGATTGCACAATTTTATACTATCGATCTATTTCAAAAACCTGAAATAGTAGAAACTCATAATGAAATTCGTCAACCAGATTTTCTTCATCTTCGACAAAATGATCAAATCGATATTCTTGCCATTAATTCAGCTACTCACTATAACGATGAAGTTATCAATGAACGTCATGCAAAAATGTATGTTTCAAAAGATAATTTTGTAAACAATGTAGAATTTTTTCAATTTAAACAATTCAATAAATCTTTGCAAATTCCATTCAATAAATTAATCTACTTTTATTTGATTGATCGTAAACGATGTGCAGCAGCTAATATGAATGTTGCTCATCTCGATAGATATAGTATTGTCGAAGAACTTCATTCAGATAGTTTAATCGGTCGTATTATTCATTTACACAGTGAACGTTCTCTTGACATAAGTGGCCGCTTTGAACATATAATTATGCCAGGAAAATATGAAGTTAGTTGGCGAATGAAAGCTGATGTATATGGTATTAATATATGCGGCATAACAGAATTTATTGTAGTACCACAACATGGAAAATTACTAAATTATAGAATGCATGAAGATGATTTTTATAATCTCCTATTTCAACATCAAGATTGTTGGTCGATAATTAAAATGGGTCAAACAATTATCTATGAACCATCAACTGTTCTAGTCGCAATACGAAATTGGGATAATCGTGAATGGAAATATGGTCTTTTATGGGATTGTATTGAATTGGCATTAGTACCATAATAGGTTTTCATCTATTTGTTAAATTGTTTACCAATCTATTATCTATTCTATTCTAATCAAGAATTAAATACATCATTGGAAGCAAAGAGAATATGTATAAACGTAACCTTTATGTAAGATTAGCAGAATTAGGAAAAATAATATGTCAGATAAATTTTTGTCTGTACAACAAGATTAGATATATGAAGATATGAGAGAAATAACGAGATTGATTGAAAAATCAGTTATTTATTGACATTAATATGATTCGAATAGGACAAAAACGATTAGATAAGAACTTTTTTTTATCAATAATATTGTATCCGTAGTATTGAATGGTAAACGAATAGGCTATTGAAATCGATTTTTATGAGCAGCTATACTGCTGATGAAGTAAAGAAAGTTAAAGTTAATTCAAATGTGGAATTCACAAGTTTGAAAAGAATACCCTATCCTATCTTGACATTCGATAGATGACGCTAATAAGCGTGAATAAAATATTTCATCAAATAATTGTTCGAAAGTTAAATAACATTTTTTAATGCTTAAAAAATTTCAATTTATTAAAATCTGCTATTTGTTAACAATATTTTATCGTACTAACAGTTATTGTTTCTATGGAAACATCAAGAGTTTCGACAAATTATTTGTAATAGTCACTAATTGTTTTATCGAGGAAAAAAAAGAGAAGGAAATATTATCTTTAACTTTTCCACGCACATATGGTTCTGTTCTCAATGAAAATATAAAAAAATGGCGACCAAGGTTTTCATTCGAACCTGTGTTACATATCAAAATAAGACAATATGACCGAACCTATCGAAGAAAAGTCAGATGAAAGTAGTTCAAGTTTTAACGGGGAACCACCAATAATAATAGAACCCACTACTACTACTGAAACCATATCTGCTCTTGTCAATGGGAGTTCATTAGTTGATTCAAATACTATTCATCATTCGAGAGAGAGCAGTCCGCAAACTGTACGTCGTCGTAGTAGTAGTGTATCAATTATTCAAGCTCTTGGTAATACACGTCATTTACTTTCAACGAATGATGCTCGAAAACGGTAAGCATCATGGTTTTGTTTATTTTAGAAATTGTGAAAATTGCTCTTCTTGTTATAATTAGAAATTTTCTAGTGGGAGCATCTAGACAAGTACCAGAAAATACAGCAAATGACATTAATTCAGTTTTTCCGTCGGGACGAGTATTGACAATCATGATGGTCACATGGAATACAGGTGAAGCATCAAAATTATATGAACAAAATTATACTCCAACAGCGCGACAAACTATACAACCAAAAGAGCGTATGCTCGATGATATGTCTGATATATTGCTACCGACATTTATTGATTATGTTTCGGATTTGATTATTGTCTGTACTCAAGAGATGTCTGTTGCAAAAAAACGGTATACACCTTGTTAAGAATAAATTTTTAAATTAATACTTTCTATTTCTCTATATAGAATTGACTGGGAAATTTTACTTCAAGAAGTTATTGGACCAGCGCACGTGCTATTTCATTCAATACATTTCGGTACATTATCATTATGTATATTTTTACGACGTGATTTAATATGGTTTTGTACTGGTATCTCCTTCTGAAAAGCAAAAGATTATCCACTAAAACATTTCTTTTCTTTTCAATTTAGAACCCGAAGAAGATATTATTAAATTTCGAGTCGTAGGTCCTGTTCGTACTAAAGGTTCATTAGTAATAACATTCAATTTATTTGGAACATCATTTATGATTATTAATTCACATTTTGAAGGTTTGTTTAATGCGAGATATATATATTTATTAAATCTTCTGTTCGTCATCTTAGCCGGTCATGGTACTGAAGGTCGTGCAAATAGACGATTAAATTTCTATAATACAACAACAAAATTAACAATACCACATGAATTTATTCAAAGAACTGTTCAAAAAACTAAACGTATAACAGCTTTAGTCGAACCTTATGCTTCACAAAATACGGAATCGAATTCATCAGTGAGTTCTACGTCGCGTGCAGATCTCGGTACGTTTGATCTATAATTTATAATTTCTATTCTTATCAAGCATAAAAACATAATTTCTTTATCTAGACATAACAAAATCATGCGATTGTGTTTTTTGGGCAGGTGATATGAATTTTCGAATTGATATTTCACATGATCAAGTATTAGAACTTTGTAAAGAACAAAATTATAAAGAAATTTTAGTTAAAGATGAATTCCGTTTGTCACAGACAAATCCAAGTAAAGAATTTTTCGTTTCGAAATACATTGAAAATTGTCTTACATGTGTTCTATTTTTTTTCTCAATTATATAGACGATATCTATGCTGCTTTCAAAGAAGCTGATATTGAATTTCCTCCAACCTACAAATTTGATTTACGATATGATGATGATGATATTTATGCCAAACACAGGACACCTTCATATACAGTAAGGATAAACATTTGAATAAAAGCCTCAATTAAAAACTAAGCGTTGGAAATTGGTAATAGAAAACAGCACCGATATGAGAAGAAATCGATATTAAATTGATATTTATAATTTATTTCGTTAAATAATAGATATGACGAATTCGAAAACAATCTGCTGCATTCGTCTACGAAGTATATTGACAAGATTGATTTCTCCTTTCTTACTAACAAAGTGTGAACTGGTTTGTTTTGTCACTCAGGCTTCAATACATTTGTCTTGGATCTTTTTGAAAAATTATTTCAGATTTTTGGCAAAAAAAATATGGATACAAAAAAATCAAGATGTTATTTAATGAAAGAAAATAAATTCTCATTGATTTTATACTGTATTATAAATAAAAAAAAAGACTAGTTTAATCTCAAAACAAATTTTTGTGTAACATTTTCATTCGAGTGAAACTAATCGGATTTATTTTTCCTTTGAATTATGATTATTCGTGTAGAATGATTTATGATGAAACTTCTCTGATAATGGAATCGATGTTGTACTAAACGACAGATTGCTATCAGCAAGAATAACCATGAAAAATAATTATTCTGATTACACTTGTGAGTTCATCTTGATAGGCAACTTATTTTCGTCATTATTAGAATTGTTTTCATTCTATCTATTCAACAAATCTAAATGCGAAAGAATTCACAGATTTTGCTTCGACGAAAGAACAATTTATGTGAAAAGATAATGATTGTTTTATTTATCTGTTTAGGATCGTATTCTCTATCGCGATAAGCCAACATCATTGATTGAATGTACACAATATAAATCCGTGGCAGGTGTAAAACATTCAGATCATAAACCTGTTCTTGCACATTTTCGTGTTAAACTCAAACCCGGTTTACACACGTGAGTTCATACGTAGTTCAGTGTATGATTATATGAAAACGTGCTTTTTTTCCTAGAGGAAATCTTTCGTATGGACAATTTAATCATGAAGTTTACAAAAGTGGTATGTCTTGTTTTTTTTTTGATTCAACGGTCTAGAGCATCTTTACGTATTTGAATAGGTTGTAAACAACGTGAAAGGCATCATTCTCTGGGTGTTGGTGTAGCACATAATCCGAAACGCCGAACAGCAATTCAAAGAAGTTCTGTTTGTGTAATTCAGTGAATTTTATTGTTTATTTTTCAGTGAGTCACACCATGTCATATTTATATTTTTTGTTGAATAAATTTAAAACACAATAAATATATATTTATATTTGAGCAACTGTGAAATAAAATGTTGACAGTTATTTATGTCGAGTTAATTTATGATTGCGCAGGAATATTTGCTGTTACTGAAACTGAAAGATCTTTAATCAATTCTTGATTTTCATTTAATCGACGGCGATAAGCAAAGTATCTTTTAATTTTGTAGGATTGAGCACGCATAGAACATACAGTTGGAAGAATTAATGATAGCCGCGACCACTCAGGTAAAACCAAATGGCAACGAGGATTACGATATCTAAATTTACAAAATATTGATGATATCAAAGATCCACATAAGCCTTTTTTTGTACTGTTAAGTGACAAAACGTTTTCACCCGATACTGATAATATTCCTTTTAGAAAAAGCAATTTAAAAGTATTTAATCTCAATATTTCCGGAAGGCACAAAAATTTTTTTACAAGTCACAGATATTCAAAAGAAAACCTTCGTTCATGGAGAAAGAGGAAATTATTTTCCACCGATTTTTTAACAATACATGAGGATAAGATGACATTATTATTTGATTTAACAACTTACATCACGATACGTGCACAACTAATACGCAGTTAATATGTTCTCATTTGAGATGTGCGATTCATATTTAATGAACCCTCTGAAAAAGCTTGTTTTTTAAAAATAAAACTATGAGAAAAACTAGATAAAACTTTGAATACGTGGTTATTATTTTTATGAAACCTGTGGTTTCGTAACGCAAATAGTTTGATGGTTATGCTACGTTGGTTTAGTTTTGTATAAATTTACAAGTTATGTTTCACTGTGCGATACGTGTTGCAAATCAAGTACATACATGCAACTTTGTACTTAAGACTATACTCTTTCCTAGCGAGAATTTCTTTTTATACCGATTAAGTAATTCATAAATTGAATATTGACATTCTGATTTTTCAACCTTTATTGATGAGGATTGTTCAGTCATTGCATTGGTTGCCTCACAAGCTAATTGCTCAATAGTATCACCTTGACCCAGTATATCACTATGGATATTATGTTTATTAATATTATTATTGCTGTTGCTATTATTTGAAAATTCATCGCCGATATTCGTTGTACCAAATGCCGGAGATTTTTGAATAATTAAATGATTATCATCTTGATTATCTAAATTATAAAATTCTTCGAGAAATTGATCCAAATAATTAAAATCATTGAAATCAGAATCGGACGATGAAGATGACTTAACGAAAGACAAATTCAACATAATAAATTTCTCCTTTTCTGAATAGTTTACTGTTTCAATGTCATCATCATGATGAAGTTTTGATTGACTACGGCGTGGAATGAAGGCTGGAGCGCTTGGATCAAGAGTTGAGCTAATACTACTCATTATTTTAACATCGTCAACTGACACTAGTGATAATGATGAGAGCGCTGCATTTACGCTAGGTTCTTGAATTGAAAGGCATGATGATGGTGATGTAATCATTGTATCAAACATATCGAATTTCCTATTTACAGCTAAATAATAAAACAACGAAAAGGTTTCATATGACTTTTTCTATAATTGCATGGTGGTATCTTACCAATATTACCAACAGACGGTACACTTGGTACTTGGTTATTATTGATAGATTTTATGGTACTATTGATTGTATTTGAACTCGTCGATGACTCATAGAAATGTTTCATAAGATCATTATGTTGTTGTAATTGATTTCGCTGTAGAGCTCTTTGATAAACTAATTGTGCGTGTTCCGCTATTTCATCGTGTGTCATCGGACGCGTTTTTGGTACAAATATATTTGAATCAGCTTGTAATATGTGAGAATTTCTTCCTGAATGCATTGTATCTTTTGGTAAATCAACATGTGATGTTGACATAGGTTGATTTTTTGACGAAGTTGAACATAGATTATTATTTTCATTCGTTAATAATTGTTGCATAAGCATATTGTTAGCATTCATCAATTGTAAATAGAATAGTGAATTATTTGTACCTGGTAGAAGCATTTGATTACCACCAAATTTAGTTAAATTGGCTTGAATCATAGATGACAATTGATTTTGATCAACATTAAACATAGAAAGAAATGGATTCGCTGGTGATTGAACAGAATTTGTGTAGATATTTTGTGTTGAAAACGTTGAACTAGATGTTGTTGGTCGAGTAGCAGAATTCGATGATGGTTTATCTAAACAATATACTCTTTTTCTTGTATCTATGAGAATAAATGAAGTTTATAGTGATCTGATCAGTCTATTGGCTATGCATTATTTGACTGTGTATTAGTCATACCATTATTAGTTCGAGAAATGGTTTGTTGTTGATGATGATTTTGAGTTAACAATGAAGGATAAGTATTAGGATTGGAATCTATGGCGGCTGAATTCAAGCGTAATGATCCATTCATTAGATTTGAATTTTGTCGAGTATTGGTTAATAGATTAGAAGTAGAAAATTGCTTTTGAGTTGTATTACTTGCAGTATGACCATAATTGTTGTTTGTATCATGTAGTGTCTTCATTTTTTCTTTCAATAGTGATGCCTTTTGATAATGTATGATGATATTCTACGCGCGTATTTTTTCTAAGAATTAAACATCTTTAACAAGTACTTACGGTTAGATATTTTAACATTGTCTAGTCAGACATAAGAAGAAGTTTTAAATGATTTCTTCTCTGGCACTAAAAGACGTTTTCCTTAAATACGTTGAGACCTTTCGAACCCTACGCAACTTTATTTACAAAAATATTTTGTTAATCATCTTGGTATCAATAATAGTTTCAAAAAAAAAATAACGTTGATTATAAGACTAAATGTTTTAGCTCGACAACTTTTTCGCAAAATTTTATTCTTGAAAAGTTTAAATTTTTATTTCTTAGAAATCTAATTCTGAAAGCTTGAACCTTCAAAAATGTTGAGTTTCTATGCAAATATTTCGAAAGTCATTGATCACACGAAAATTGTGTAATCGAAAGTGATCTCCTTTGATTTGTAGAAAAGCTCTATTTTATTTCAAATATTAGACCTCATTCCTCTTTACAACATTGGTAAATATTAACTCCAATCTTTTGACAATTGCAACGAAAATTAGATGATCGCACTATGGAAAGCAAACGAAATAGCAATAACATAAATATATCAATAAAATATAACCAAATAGATAAGTTTGACTACAGAATAAACTACATCTCTAACGAGAATCTACTTTTCAAAATAAATATTCAAAAGATTCTTTTTTTCACATGCGTTCGTATTTTGTTACTGCAAAACTCTGTGACAAGACAAAAGAGATAAGAGAGAAAAAATTTGATTCACAAGAAAATAGCTTCATTAAATAAATAAAACAATCACAATTGATTTTGAAATAAAAATAAATGGGCTAATGTTCATCTTAAGAATTACTGTTAGCGGTTGATTCTGTCCGTGATAGTTCAATCGCTTTTTGAATTGCCCAAATAGCTAGTGGACGCATATATCCGCACTAAATATAAATATAAAGTAATAATTATTTTTCGCCATAAGAAAAACGAAAAGACTTACAGAACGAAAATGACCATCTTGCATCAATGCTTCAGGTGTTTGAAAAGCTAAGCCAGCAACATTATAGCATGTATTATAAACGCCTTCCGATGTAAGAAATCCTTGAGATATCATGTTCTATTTAACGGAAAATATAAAAAAAGGTAAATGAAATAGAACTATAATGAATAGTTCTAATTAATATCAGCCATTATTTAGTCAAGACAATCGACTTTGAGCTTATAACAATAATATCTGGCGACTATCGTAGCGGTGCGAATGTTTACCTCTATACTATAAAACATTGCTTTTCGGTTATGTTTTACAAAAGTTCATCTCTATATATTATATTTAGTCTTTATTACTCTCGAATTTCTATAATATTCTAAATTTTTCATAATAAAATTTTACCTCCATAATCATTGTCGATGACAATCCATATGTCACACCAGTCCATATTTCTTCTGATTGCATACTAGCAATTTCTAATTGTCCTGTACTTGTCATTCCATTAACAGCACCAAGTTTTCCATCGCCAAATGCCATAACATTCATATTAAATATTGTATTAAGCACACTATCAATACGATCTTTTTCAAAATCCTATTAGTATCAAATGAATTATTTTATCTTTTTCTATAAATAAGTTTTTACATCATATTTATGACCGGATAAACGTAAATACCAAAAGCCAGCTAATTGATCAGACATGATACAATCATGATGGCGTGATGCACTTGAATCGTAATTATAGTATTTTCCATTCCATAATTTATTTGAATAGGACGTTTTAGCTAATTTAAGCCATGTATCATAATCTTGTAAAGCATTCCTATCATCCATCAATCGTGCCATTTCAATACAGGCACGAAGAGCAGCAACATTAAGATTGCCACAATATGCACTAAATTAAAAATCAAAGAATATCGAAAATTTTCAACAACAAGAGTATTTACCTTGCACCAGTTGCTGGCCATGCATCATATGTTTGATCAGCAAAACCACCATTATCGATAAGGCCATCTCCATCGGTATCTTGTTGTCTTACACGATCAGTAACAAACTTTATTCGCATAGAAATAAACATTTTTATCAAAGAAAATTTGTATCGTTTACTTTGACTGTTGGCCATACAGTATCAAGAAATTGTTTATCTTGAGTGTAAACAAAATCTCGATAAATTTGAAGTAGATATTTTAAACCTAAATCTTTCCAATGGGCAGTATCATGAGAAATATAAGCATTAATTGATATCCATGGTTCTTCATCTGAACGAAAGTATAATTTTTGAAAGTTGAAAATAAAAAAGTAACTAATAATTTACCAGGATCGCCAAGATCATGAGGAACGGTATGTAATGTTTTCCAATGAGCTGATCGACCATGAAATAAATAAGTACGACATTCACGTTTCTCATACATTATCGAACTAGCTGAAAACAAATATCTTTATGTCATTCATTCTATTCTACAGTAGAATAACTAACCGAAATCATATTGAATACTCAATTCTAATTGAGGCCACAACTGTACTAGAGCAAATGATGCATAGAAATGAACATCGTATGTATTCATCATTCGATATTCATGACCTAGAAAAGAATGCTATCGAACAAAAACAAAACATAAAGATCTTCACCTTCTAAATAACCATATCGGCCCCACTTTCTAACATGGTCAGATAGCGTAGTATCGTCACTCACATCAACCCAGATAGTTCCACCATCGGCAACAAAATAAGATTCATTAAATAATGCACTCTTATACCAGTCTGGTAATGCTCTAATCAAAAAAAAAGAAGTAAGAACATATCGATATCTTTTTGAATTGTAAATAATTCATTTACGGATCATCTAGAATTGGTTGTTGCCATTTTGCAATATCTTCTTCCCATTGTGTACGATTTTTGATTGTGTACATACATAGAGTTGATCCAGTAAGAGTTTCTTGATCAAAATGTTTTGTATACCATCTAACAACATAATAAAAAACGAATAGAATCAAACAGAATAAAACAACAATGTTCAATTAACCTTCGATATGTTTTTGCTGCGAGACCAAAGTTAATTAGCGGCATGTGCCAAGCAAGGGCAAATTCAGATGTTTTGATAGAATTCGGTTCAACCGTAGTTGTGATACATACACAACTAGCTGTGTGAGAATTTGCCGCTGATGTAGCCACTGGTTCTAATGATAAGGAAAATAATAAAATTAGTGAGTGACATTCAGCAAAGATAGAAGTGTGAAAGTTTTTAAAATTTTATTCGTCGAAATGATGAATAGTTTACGTAAAACCTTTCGATTTCATCTAAATCGGTGAACGTCATGCATTATCCTTCTGCACAGCTCTGATTGAATTCTCAATTTTTACACTCGATAAAGATCTAGCAAATTTTTGAAAGACATATTTCTTGATATTTAGTTTTCATTGGCATACAGCAATAAAAATAATAAATCACTAGTTGACCCAGTCGTTACATTGATGAACAACTCTGCATTTACACACCCGTAGCTAAGTTTCAGAGGCACTTTAAAAAAGGAATGTACCTGTTAATCGACCATCGTTAACTAGATCAAGCCAAACGTCACGTCCAGATGTATTAGAATTAACATTGAAATTTGTTCGCATAGTGATTGTATTGTCTAACTATAATATTTATTAATTTATTGTAAACAGTCATTACAACAAAACAAAATACAAACAAACCTCTTTTTTTCCCATTATACAATATTCAAGTTTCATACCACGTAATGTCTGTCGAATTGATACTCCACGAGCTGAAATTCCATCATCAGAAACTTCAATACATTCGTGTGATACATCGCGACATGAAAATTCATGAGAAGCTATAAAAATCAAAACATTATCTATGTAGAAGCAAGCAGTAAATCATATTGGAAGACCTACCTGAACCAGCTTGCCATGTAAACATGAGACTAACTTCGACAGGTTCATTATTTAAATTCTCAATATACCACAGAAAAGAACCAACTGGTAGAGATGAATCCTTTGACAAGAGAATCATAATAAATAGTATTGTATTTATTTTTAATATACTTTATAATTATGTGGAATAAATGGCGAGAGTTGTTTGCACAGTAGTCGTACATTTTGACCTGGTAAATCGTACGTTGTCCATGATTGAGGATAAAGGGCTTGATATTGACCATTTTCTTTTGGAAATGCACCATTCCATGAACGTAAACCTTTTTTTCTTAATCGATACGGTGTTAAGACTTGACAATAAGTTGTTGTATGTCGACGACGAATACAAACAGTAAACTAATCAGTGACATAAAGAACAGTAAATTTTAGAAAATATTTCAAACGAAATAAACAAACTGTATTCGTTTCAACAGTTTGAAATTCATAAAGGCCAGGCACAAGTTGATAGCGACAAAATTCTCCACGGAATCCTCGGCCAATTGTTCCACAACCTAAACCACCAAGCGGCGCACCTAGATCAAACGAAATTCATTTTTACTTTTTTCCTGCTACGAAGAAAAACATAACAAAAAGCTTTTCTTTTATTTACCATAAATTTGTTGCAATGGAACTGGATTAAGAAAATCCATATGTACTCGTCGTTTTGCTTTTCTTAGTCTCCACCATACTCGTAGGTATCTAATGCAATAAAAATATGACAATTTTTCTTTCTGTTTTTTTTTTGTTCGTTTAAAATCACCTCATAAATAGAGGTATATATTCAAGTGATTGGCGTAGTCGTGGTCGTGTAAATGGTTTCCATGTTGGATCAAATTCTTTATCAAAACGTACACACCAACCATATTTCGTCGGTACTAATTTATCGAGTTTTGATACCGACATGGAAAGTAAAAATCTGAAACTAGAAATTTTATTTCAATATTGATGTTTCATTGTTTATTTTTGTTTTCATGAAACCATTTCAATCAATGTTCATCTTTCGACAATACTACTACTCTTATTTTCTTCCCAACAAATCATTCATATTTTCTTATCTTTTTAATATTTTATATCGAACTAAAAAATGTGTTAAAATAATACGAGACACACACAATCATATGTCGACAAATCTGACGCAAAACATTTATAAAAGTTAGGATAGAAAAAAAACAGCAAACACAAGCAATGGACGGATTCGAAAACATTAAACAAAAAATGGAATTCATTCTACATAATTGTACAACTGCAACAACCAGTTGCAGTTCCTGAAGGTCTTGCTGTTGCAGCTGTACGCATAGCAGCACTAGTAGCTTCGTTGCGACGTTTTTCCCTAGAAGAAAATGAATATGAATATGAATATGTCAGTTGTCTATCATTTTACCAGAGGTCTTGTAACCATTTTGATGATTGATAAAAGTGAGGATCACTTAAACGATATGCAGCACGTTTCATTGCATAATAATATAAAGGAGAAACTAAATTTTTTACAAAAAAATAAATCAATAGTCGTAACAAGAAGACGTAAATCATACTTGTTCGTTGAACTACATAAAGCGCTAATATTTCTGGTTTTCCAAAGGCACTTGTGACAAATTCGGTTTGTGGAAAACGATAACCCTATCAAAGAAAACAGTATCATTTTTAAATAGGAAAAATAAAAACAACAAAATCTTCTGTAGAAACCTACGAGTAACAGTCCTTGAATAGTAGCACAAAATACTAAATAAATACATGTCACAAAAAGTGAAAAACGGAACATGCGAAGAAGAAGAAAAAGTAAACCAGCTTGAGCAACGTATGTTGTTAAAACCATAACAATGAGTAATGTAATTGAGAGTAAAATGCATACATCTTGAATACTAAATAAGAGAAGAAGAAAAAATGATGGTGTAGCTTTTATTCTTTGTCAAATATCCTGTGTTTCATGAACCATATCGAATTGAACTCGTACTCGATTTTAAATCAATATTATTTGTTTTTGAAAGCAAAGTTTAACTTTCTTTAATTTTGATCGTTTAGAATTTTTATAAAATCAATAGTTGAAATATAAAATTAATATTTACATAAAGATAATAAGTTGGCCAAATTTATTTGGTGCAAGAAATTCACTGAATGTATTGATACATATGTCAACTACAATCAGAAATATATTTAAATAAAGCAAAATTCGATAACGAGTTGGAATCATTGTCGAAAGTTGCTGTTGCTGCGTTTCTATTTGTGGTGATCTCATCTTTTCGTTTTATAATTAATTTTCTTCAATAATAATTAATATCATGAAAAAGAAATGATCGTGGGTGAAAATAATCAATTCACTGGCGTGATGCAGAGTTTCCTCGCCAAGGAGATTAAACAGCGTTGATTGAATCAGCCAATAATAAAACACTAATAAAGAAGTTAACAGTGAACAATCGTTCACCGGCGACATCTAAATAAGTGTTCCAAAACTAACGGTATAATTTTCAGGCTGGTACGAGAGTAGAAGTTTCATCATCTTTCTCAGTTTCATTCAATTGAAAAATAGCTCTGTTTTGATGCCCATGGAAGCTTCTTTTATTATGAGTTATTGACCATAGAAGAAGAAGAAGAAAAATATCGATGTACTCATGAGTGATGTAATTGATGATTGACGACAGCAAAAGAAAAGCCAATGTGCGCAATAAAAAAAAAACCATCATTTTAAACCTGTCATTTCTATTATTTTTATCCGCTGTTAGTTTCTATATCGATATCTTTTTTCAAAACTAAAGGCGTTGACAAGTAGGAAGTCAATATTTTTTACGCAAACAAAAGAATAATCCTTCTCATCATTTGTAACAAAGTAAATAGGCACATGTACATAGAGAATCAACTTCACATAAAACATATCTCAATAGGCGTATATATATATATTTTTTTTCTTTGTACATTTTTTACAAAGAAAAAAATTATTTTGAATCATTTCTTTTGATTGTATAAAGAAGAGATCAATATTTGTCCTTTTAGATACTATTATGGGTAACACAAATCATGCATCGAATAAAGTAGGAGTCAGTACTGTTGCCAAGAAACGAACTGAACAAGGTGGAAATCCATCGATTAATCCAACTAAAGTAGATGACAAAGCAGCAAAATGGGTATTATCAGAACGTGATATTAAATTTCTTTGTTCACAGACTGGTGAGAGAAAATGTCTATTTTATATTAACTTGATTAAATTTTGTATTTAACCAAGAGTGGATATCATTTATGAAGATAATTGAGTAGATTTTCTATGAGTAAAGTTTCAATTGACTTAAAGAACGTGATGAGTTACACATCTACGGTGCTAAATCAAACGAGACAAGTGAAATTTGTCTACATTTTCTCATGCATTTTTATTCTTGAGTAATTATATCATCTTCTTGTTACAATACATTTTTATATAGGTCGAAGTCAAATGGTTCACCTTGAATTAGTTTGACAAGTACAATATAAAGTAGACTTTTTTGTTGTTGATAGATCGTAATGATAATAAACAAGTTTGTAAGAATTATTTAGTATTTACTAAAAGAAAGCCAGTGAAATGAACTGTCACGTTCGTGTAAGGTTATATTATAATTATTTATCTTGTCCTTGAGAAAAAAAAATGTTTCATAATATATTTCTCATTAATCATCATATTTGTTTTCGCATATTTGTCCTAATAGCGCATTTAAAATCGATTATTCTATTTATTTTTCTAAAGGTTTACCAGAAAATGAAATTCGTACATGGCACGAAAAATTTTTTCATGATAATCCCGATGGTCGTCTTGATCGAGATGAATTTCGTAAAATATTTCGTATACTTCGTCAAGAATCTCCTGACAGTTTAGACAATATATGCGATCATGTATTTCGTGCATTCGATGTTGATGGTAATGGTTTTGTTGAATTCGGTGAATTTTTACTTGGCTTTGCTATATGTTCACGTGGTGATCTTCGATCGCGATTAGACTATGCATTTGAATGTTATGACTTAGATTCAAATGGTTTTATTACAGAAGGTAAAATTTAGCTGGGAGAAAAAAACTAACAATAAATAAATAAATATTTATATTTATTTTAGATGAAATTGAACCTGTCCTTCGAGGAATGTATACTTTACTAGGCATAAAACATTCCGCAGACTATCCGCCAGAGATTGCCGCCAAAGATTTAATGAACAAATTAGACTTAACAAAAGATGGACGTGTTACTAAAGATGAATTTATACATTTTCTTATGAAAGAAGGAATGTATAGAAACACGGTTAATCCATTTCATTAATTGTTCTATCTAGCTTATTTTATTCTTGTCAGATAATAGCCCAGAAGAAGAAGAAAAAAACACGCTTGCTTTATTTTCCATCAAGAATACGATATAAGACATCAGTTAATACATAACCTAACAGATTAAGTCCTTTCCAATTGGATCGGTCTTTAATCAACGGATTATTCTCGTCTAAACCAACACCCCATATACAATCATCTTTTGCTGCTTCGACTAATAAACTTCCTTCATGTTTTAATAGCGCTTGCTTCATTCGATCATCTTGGGTAAACTAAAACGAAGAAGTTTTAATTCTTTTTTTAATTGTCAAAATTGATGTAAAAACTAATGCAGTACTTTTAAATAAAGTCCATCCGAAAAAATACGTGCCCGATTTTGCACCCATAATTTTTCATCAAAATTTTTTACACTTCTTCCAAAAGCTTTACACTCAGCTGGATGTCGAACTTGAAGAATTGATGTAGCTGTTTCATTATCATTAAATAATTCTAATTCAAAATAATTATTAGTATAAAAGTCAAAAGACTATAAAGAAGAAACAATGTTATTTACTTGCTTTATGATACATGATATATTTTTCACTTGTATCAAATTCGATATCATTTTCTGAGAACTTACATAAATGAAAGTTACTAAAAGGTGATGCTGTCCGATAGAAAAAATGAAATTTATTTGGTTCATTATTTTGAAAATGAGAATGAACGCGATCAATAAGTTCAACTTCCGATGTAGTTAACGCAGAAGGTGTACATGATTCTTGTGGAGATGCCATGAAGAAAAACACGTTTGTAAAATAGTGAAACTGGTGTATAGATGGGGTACGAATTATGCTTTATATTCATTCAAAAGTTATTGACAACAGTCACAAGGATTCATAATGCAAACCAATATTTTCATTTCATTGTGTAATAACGTGGGGAGTGAATGACATCATGTGTGCTATATTTGTATTGGCTGAAAATAATCTATACTCTATTTATTTAATTTTCAAAATGGCAAGCAGACATACTTCTTTGTGTTTTGTAGAATTCACATATAATTTCGCAGAAAATATGGGTGATCGAAAGTTTTAATCGAGATTTTTTTATATTTACTGTTCTCAATCTACACACAAACAACCAGGATAGTCAAAAATCGGAAATTATTCGGCATGTTAACTGGGCAGCTAGATTTAATTATGCGATAAGTAATGTCTGTCAATATATAACCCAATAGGTTGAGTTCTTTCCACGAAGGCCTACGTTGAATTAATGGATTGTTTTCAGCTAAACCAGCGCCCCATATACGATCATTTGGTGCAGCTTTGACTAATAATGCATCATTGTGTTGCAATAAAATAGCTTTCAAATCTTGATTTTTTGTGAACTAAAAGTTTATTGAAGAAAGAAAAAGGATAGTGAACATAATGCATAGGAATAACTATGATTATTATTAACCAATAGAAGATAATTTAGATTTTGTTTATTCGCGAAAGATTTTTATGCCATGCTTTTATATTAATTGATTATTCATAATTAGATACAATAAGAAAATAATTTATGAAAAAAATCTCGTTATAGTCACACAAAATTTTTCCTATAAAATGCAAGGACAACGGACAGTGACTGCAAAAAGAAAACTTATGCTATCGACTTTCTGTTATGTCTGAAGGCGAAAACTGCAGTTTTCATAACTTCTAATTCATTAATGTAGCTTTTAGTTTCAAATGAGTAGTACTCAATGAGTTTATTATTGAGTGGAGAAAGGAATTATTTTAAAAACTCAAAGATTGGCTTAAAATAAACATTTCATTCGAATAATGTAGCAATACGAACTGAGCTATTAATGAAACAATTTATTTTTCATACTTATGATCGTTGCGCAAGAAAATAATTCTTGAGATTTATAGATTTTAATAATTCGAACTACATATAACATGCAAAGTCTCTACTATTATTACGTACGGCATCAAGGAAAATCTAATCTCAAGATGAATTAAAATATATGACCGATCATTACTTAAAGAAAATATTTTGATATAAATAATGAAAGACTGTAAATCGCGTGATGTTGACTTTTGTATCTATACTTTTTTTAAATCGACATGATGCTAAAATTATGCAGCTGTTTTTCAAGGTAAATTTTAAAATTTTCTTAATAAAAAAAAGTTGCGTAACACAATTCCATATTATGTTAAATTTTGTAGTTCATTATTTTTTTCATTCTTACTTTCAGATAATTTCCATTTCAAACAATCTCTGTACGATTCTCCATCCATGGTTCTTCATTGAACGGTTCCACGTGTCTTCCCAAAGCTTTACAGTGAGCTGGTTTTTTAGCATCGAGAATTTTCTCAGCAGTTTCATCATCATTAGATAATTCTAATTCATCTTAAATATTAGTTTAAAAATAGACAAAAAAGAAAAACATTACTTTGCTTGCTTTATGATACATCATATATTGTTCAGTACAGTGAAATTCGCTGCCGTTATCATTGACTTGTGATGGATAAAAATTACTGAAAGGTGATGCATTCGATAAAAATAGATGAATTTTGTTGGATTATTCTTTGGAAAATATGAATTAACACGATTAATAAGTTCAATTACAGATTCACTCAATTGAGGTCTACTATTGGTTGCCGTAAGTCGAGTCTAGGAAAGTTACGTAGATAAAACTTTCCGATTTACATGTTTCTTTATGTTTTGTTGTATGGCTATTGAGCAATAACATGCGATTCATGAGTCGAATGCACTAGCTTTTGATAGAATTACAGAAATTATAGCTTCTATGCGCCATGAAACAGACAAGTGAAAAGACGACGAAATATTATGATAGGAAAATACTAAGTAAAATAGAATGAGATACTGACCAGTATTCATACCACAGACATCACTCCAACGTTTAATATTATTATTTAAAAAAGAACCAAGTTAATGTAGAAGAAAGCAAAAATTAAAGATAACGTTTTTGTCAATAAAATGATTCGACTGAGTGAAAATAGTTATTGATTTGATGTTTCGATTTTCAAATAATGACAAAATCAGTTAGCATACGTTCGAAATTTCGTGCCAACAAAATCAGAGTAAACGAACATGATTCGACAGTTTCGAAAGAATTCTCATCTAAAGTCAACTTTAAAATCTTTATATTGGTCACCGTTAAAAAATAATTCATCGATTATCTTCAAAAACAAAAAGTTAAAAAATTTCATAACATCTATGACTTCGTATCTTGTTTACTATTATAAACATCCCAAATCGATACAGTTCGATCTTCACTTGCACAAACTATTTGTCTTGTATGAAAATCGAAATCAATTGAATTCACTTGTTGTCGATGTAGATCAAGCATAGCTAATTGTTTTCCGGTTTCTCTTCGAAATAATCTGACTCTTGAATCCCAACCAGCGGCAGCGATCAATTTTCCGTCATCAGGTCGACATCGTATAAAACTTGTGCCAGCGTTTGGCAAATCTATATGACGAAATGTTGGTGTTGGTTGTAATTTTGATGATGATGATGAAAAATCAATTGAGATTAAATCTGATTTTGTTGTACCACATATGCAAGTATCACAAACGACATCCATAGCTGTTACTGGCTCGTGATCCGATGTTATTTGATATGCATCCAGTTGTTTCGTCGTTAGAATATCAAAGACATTTAATGAACCACTTTCATAAACAACAAAAAGTAAACGATTATCGTAGACACGTAATTTCATTACCATTCCATTATTAATATCTGTTGATAGAGGAGTAAATTTTTTAACGATAGGATTAGCACATTGATAATCAAATGCTGCAATTGTTGAATTGTTATTACCAATTGGAGCAAGAATCAGATTCGGTGAAATAATATCACAGTTTGAAAATGAACAATGATGTGTTTGATAATTCCATTCGCATTGGCCATTATCATTCCAAATCTTAACAAAACCATCTTTACTAAATGTTACTAATTTATTTCTATCAATCAATTGACTTAAACCAAGTATTGTTGATGTGTGAGCATCCGGCAATGTAAGAATCGGTTGACGTGTACGAAGATTATATAAGTAAACTGAACCCTCTTGTTCAGCTACGTAGAGACGTAATGAATCTCTTAAATCATATTTAACACATGTCACTCCAGATGCAAAAGAACGAAGAACAAATGATGGTAATGGTGGTGGTAATGGTGCACGCTTTCTATCCATATTCTAAAACATAGGATTTTTGAAAAATTATTTTCATGTTCTGATAAAAACTAAAATTTGCTTCAGTAAATTAATTTTGTTCTCCAACATTTATGAAATACTAGTATAAAATAGTTCGCTTGAAGCTCTGATTAAAATCTCGCTTGAACTTGACATTTTTATCAATATTGAATTCGATCGAAATTTTTCTCTCAACGAAAAAAAGAAGATGCGAGTTTTTGATCTGTTGTATCGATCTTGTTTTTTTGTCAGGCAGCCAGCCATATGTAGAAATTCGTAAATTGTAAACAACTCAGCTAATTTCATTATGTTTTAATATTGAAATAAAAAAAAAAGGTGCTATCGAATTCAAAATATCTCTAGCATTTATTTTAATCCTTTATTTTATTTTTTTTTCTATACAATGTTTACAGACTTGAATGAATACAAAAAAAAGCAAACATAATTTTAAGATAATTCAATCGCTTGAAAAACCATCGTATGTTCGAGTATCTAAAATAGATAAATAAATAGTACGATGAACAAATTGATTAACGAAAATTTACATTTATAACTGCACGCGTTCCTAATGGACTTGCTTCATTTGGATTGAGTAATGCATTATTGACACGAAAGGCATTATCACCATTATTTATTATATAAAATGATTCCAATTTATAGACTATCAGTCCTTGAATATGGATTTTCGTTGAATTATCAAACGATATATCAAATTGTCGATCAGGAAAACTAGTTCCAAACTTCAACTAAATATAGAGTAAAAAATATTTTTTCCTTCTACACGTATAGGAATTTTTTTTGATTATACTTCTTCAGTATACATGCAATAAAGACGATTATTAACATAAAGAATTGCATGTGGGGGATCAGTTTTATTTGCAAATTGTTCTTTATCACCTATTGAAATTAAAGATAAAAGAAATTTTTTTTATTCGTATCTCTCAATCAACTTACGAGATAATAGTTCAAATTCAAATGGTGCTAATAGCTGACTTAATTTTCTTGAAAAAGCAAGCTCTATTAAAAATTAAAATTATTTTCTTATGAGTAGAAATAAATTTTTATAATAAACCTTGAAGTGTCTGTGTTTCTTCAGAATTATCTAAAAATAAACAAACAAAAACAATTCAATATGAAATCTCTTTTGTACAGACTAACTTGTCTCTTGTTGATCAATAAGAAGACCTTGCTGACGCATTTCTAACCAATATTCACGTAATTCATCAATAGTTCGATTCGCCCAAAATTTTGGAGAATTTTTACTTAAACACGTATCGATTTCATCATCAACGAGAGTTGGAATGGTCTAAAGAAAACAAGATTTATTATAGACCAATAAATTTAACTTTAGTTACAGATGATGGAATTGATGCTAATAATTGTTCTTCATCTTCATTTAATGGTATATGTAAAGTTTCTATTTGTGACATAGATAATTGTTGTACTTTTGATACAATCATTCTAAAGCAAACATCTTAATTACTTGTTTCAAAAATAAAACAAAACCTCTATACTTTGAAATCGATGCATCGTATAATAAACATTGCCATCGATCTTGAATATTTTCTAATGTAAATGGCATGGAAAATTTGACTCGTTGATGAACGCGTTCTAGATCACATAGATGCATTATACTAGTGATCAATAGATAGTCATCTGCAGCCGTCCAACAACCCATTTGAATAGCTGTATTATGTACGGCTGCCTATAAATGATTATTATTAACTTCGAAAATACAAAACAAATTCTCCATTCTACCTCGAGACTTTTATTTCCTGAATTTGTTTGTTCTTGATTTTCATCATTCATTGATGTTGCCATATGCTTTTATTTATTTAGTATTTTATAACGAAAGCGAACGTTTAAAATAGCAAAACAAAATCTAAAGAAAGACTAAAAGACTTTTATTATGCATGTTTTCATACACAAACACAAAACTTGTCATATCTTTCGCTGTACTAATTTTACTTTCAAATCTATGAGTAAACATAAAAGAAAAACAAATGTAATACAAATCTAATGAGAAAAAAAAATACATGTAATGAGATATTATGTGTAAATAGAATCAAAATTCGATTCGATTGTGTAACAATGATAATGATTACATATTCATTGTATAGTTATCTACTCGAGTTCGACAACTAAATCATCACCTTGTATTTGTTGACCAACTCTAACATGAATTTTCTTTACTTTGCCTTCGACTGCACTCTTTACTACGGTTTCCATCTAAATGAAGAACAATAAAATGAACTTTGTTTTTTCTTTTGTTATGTCTTTTTCTTTTCGTACCTTCATAGCACTTAGAACAACTACTGTGTCACCTTTCTTTATTGAATCACCTTCCTTGATTTTAACGTCTAATACTTGACCTGGCATGGGTGCACCTACGAATAAATATAATGAGCTATTTCAATTAAAACTCAAAGAAATTCATGAGGAAAAATTGTTCTAAGATTTCAAATGTTTCACAACGGAATACTTTCATGCATACATGTTTCTATTGAAGTAAGCAGGATCGAGAATGTTGAACTCACACTGAGAACCAACTGAATTTTCATACGAGTCTGAATCTTACTCGATGAATTCTAGCCTTTTTTCAAGAGTAGAATTTTATGCTTGAAATTCAGTTTTCTCAGCGTTTTTGGAAATGACACAAATCCGCATAAACAACTTCTTCGTAGATGATTTCATTCTTTCTTTTACACCTGTTTAGTTCGTTTGTTTATTGATTTTGAGCAATTCAACTTACCGATTTGATTCGCTTTACTCTTATCAACTTTTGGATGAAATTTTTGATCTTTAATAGCTGCTTTGTCTTTGACTTTCATCGAACGTAATTGCCCATTAACTTGAAAGAATACTTCACGTTCACCTGTTGCAACCATTAATTCACTTATAGCTAATACAACAATATGAAGAACTTTTCCATGTTCAATTTCAATACTAATACAAACAGAAAACCAACATTTCTCTATCTATGTCATCATCTGATTTGCTCACTCTATCATTTCATTCAATTCAGGTCCAACAAAGAATATTCGTGTTGGATAAAGATCAACAGGACCATATTGTTGTTTAAAGTCAATATATTCTTCAAGTACTTTTGGAAACATAACATATGACATAACATCACATTTGCGTATAATATCATCACCAAATTTTTTTCTTAATTCTTGTTCAATCTTATCGAAATCTAATGGTTTTGAATCGGCACCTGGGCGGCCATCGATTTTTTTCTTTCCTTTCAATATTTGTGTACGAAGTGGTTCAGGAAATCCTCCATGAGGCTGGAATTCAACAGCAAGTTATTAGTTCATATAGAGCAAACAAAATGTCGAAAGCTTACTTGGCCAAGTTGACCTTGCATAAATTCTACAACACTTGATGGAAATGAAAGTTCATCACCACGTTCACGTACATCTTTAGCTGTTAAATTATTTTGTACCATAAATTGTGCAAGATCGCCAACAACTTTTGATGACGGTGTTACTTTAATAATATCACCTAAAAGTTGATTTGCTTCGATGTATGATTGTTTAACATTTTCGAATTGTGAACCAAGACCAAGACTAAATGCTTGAAACTAAATAAAACATCTATCAATAAATATCAATTATGATCAGCGATCATTTTACTTGTAAATTTGTATATTGTCCACCGGGTATTTCGTTTTTGTAAACATCAGCATTACCACTTTTCATCGTTGTTGTACATTCAAATGGAGCATAGAGTAAACGTGTTTGTTCCCAAAATGCTGAATATTCATTCACACGTTCCAAATTTATACCAGTATCATATTTTGTATTTTGTAATGCAGCAACAAGGCCACCCATAGTTGGTTGTGATGTCATACCACTCAATGAATCAACAGTTACATCGACAACGTCAACGCCAGCTTCAAGTGCAGCTATATAGTTAGCAATACCAGTTCCAGCTGTATCACTAGAAAATAGTAGGAAATTATAATTAGAACTGAGAAAACACGGAAATGATCAGAGTTCGAAATTCTGTAGCAAAATAATGTTAAAAATAGACAAACAAACAAGCAGCTACTATTTGATTTGTTAGAGATGAAAATGCAGAAAAGATAAAAATTTGTGAAAATTCACATTAATCTAATACACAGTATTTGAGAATAAGATTAGTCATTGTCATTAGCATTGAATCAAATATTTACATAGTTGTGAATACTCCTATTGTTGAATAATTAATAATCGCAATCTAGACTTGTAAATAGAAGGCAGAGGATTGTTTTTCAAGATGTAATCTATAAATTAGTAATAAATATCATAAAAGCAAAGGCAATCGAAAGTGAAAGAAGAATGTTGAGATACTCGCGAACTATTTTAAACTTCTAAACAACAATGTTCGATGCTAATAAAATGTTCACTGAATATGACAACCAGAACATATTATCTATATTTCTATCAACTTACTGTGTATGTAAATGTATTGGTAAATCTGGATATTTTTGTCGAATAGCATCAATTAACATTGTAGTTGCTCGTGGTTTAAGAAGGCCAGCCATATCTAAAAATGTCATTTTATCGTCCATTTATATTTAATAACATATTACTAAAATAAAATCGATTACCTTTGACCGACAGGATATGTGTACCCATTTTAACAAGTTCATCAACATATTTCATATAATAATCTAAATTATATTTCGTTCGTGATGTATCAGCAACATCACCTGTATAACAAACAGCGGCTGATATAACACCATTAGCTTTTCCAACAGCTTCAATGCCAACTTTCATATTTGGTAAATAGTTCAATGAATCAAATACGCGAAATATATCCATTCCATGATTAACAGCCATTTGACAAAATGAATCAATCACATTATCGGGATAGTTTGAATAGCCTACAGCATTCGCACCACGTAATAACATTTGAAATGGAATATTAGGCATAAGTTCTCGTAATTCACTTAAACGATCCCATGGACATTCATGAAGAAAACGAAGAGCAACATCAAATGTAGCACCTAGATTTTGAAAAATGAATGAAATATATAACATGTGAAATCAGAATAAAAAGAAATGTTGTTTACCTCCCCAATTTTCTACACTAAAGAATTTTGAGAAATTTTTAGCAACAAATGGCGCTGATTTTTTTAAATCGCGTGTTCGTACACGTGTTGCTAATAAACTTTGATGAGCATCACGCATTGTTGTATCCATAATTAAAGCTCTAATTAGAAAATTAAAAAAAATCAGTTTTCTTTGTTTTCAAAGAAACTTGTTTTTGTAGAAATCTTACTGTGGATGTTTACGAACAGCCTTAGCAAAACCTGTTGGACCTGCTTGTAATAAAACTTGACGCCAACCATTAGGAATTTCTTTCTTTTTAACATGTGGAAGTTCAGGTTTGATTTTCATTGGTTTTACATCTGTACCTAAAGGTGTTAATGGCCCATTAACTAATACTTCTGATATATAGTTAAGTAATTTTTGTGCACGATTTTGTGTTGGTAAAAATTTAAATAGATTTGGATTTTCATCTATGAAACTCGTCGTTAATGAGCCTTGAAGAAATTGTTCATGTTGAAGAACGTTGAGTAAAAAAGGAATATTTGTTTTAACGCCTGAAACGAAAATTATTATTATTATTATCTGATAAATAGGTAATATTGAAGATTTTATTGACCTCGAATACGAAATTCCTTCAGTGCACGAACCATTTTAGCACATGCCTCTTGATGATTACGTGAATGTGCAATAACTTTAACCAAGAGTGAATCGTAAAATGGACTGATAACAGCATCAGTGTAAGCCGACGCACTATCAATACGAATACCTAAAAACAAATGAACAGTTAAACAAAAACCTGAATTCTATGTCGATACTAACCAAATCCTTCAGCTGAACGAAAAACATCAATTCTTCCAACATCAGGTGTAAAATTATTGGCTGGATCTTCTGTTGTCATTCGACATTGTACAGCAGCACCCATAAGTTTAATTTTATCTTGTTCAAGACCCAAATCAGCTAATGGTTTACCTTCGGCAATTTTAATTTGTGATTGTACAATATCAATGCCTGTTATTTCTTCTGAACATGTATGTTCTACTTGTAAACGGCAATTAACTTCTATGAAATAATGTCGACCTTGATTATCAAGTAAAAATTCAACTGTTCCAGCATTTTGATAACCAACATATTTAGCTATGCGTACAGCATCGGCAGTCATACGATCTCGAATAACTGGATCTAAATTAGTTGCTGGTGCGACTTCAATAACTTTTTGATGACGTCGTTGTACCGAACAATCTCTTTCAAATAAATGTACAACTTGTCCAAAATGATCACCAATAATTTGTACTTCGATATGTCTTGCTTGTGAAACTAGACGTTCAACAAATAAACGTCCATCACCAACAGCTGCTAGAGCTTCCGATGAAGCACGTTGAAATGCTTCTTCTAATTCGCTTTCACTTCTTGCTACACGCATACCACGACCACCGCCACCGCGTGCGGCTTTCAACATTATTGGATAGCCATGTTCTTTGACAAATTCGCGTACACCATCAAGATTGGCCACAGCTTCAGTTGTACCAGGAATGACTGGTACTTTAGCATCAATAGCTTAAATAATTTAAAAATTAAAGTATTTCAACTGGTTATTTCATATTTCATTGACTTTTATTTTTACCTGCTTGTCGTGCATTTAACTTATCACCCATTCGATAAATAACATCATGCGTTGGACCGACAAATGAAATGCCAGCTTCAACACATGCTTTAGCAAAATCTCCATTCTCTGATAGAAAACCATAACCTGGATGAATAGCATCAACATCATTTTTTACAGCAACTTTAATGATTTCTGGAATATTTAAATAAGCTGCAATTGGTGCTAAGCCTTTTCCAATTTTAAATGACTCATCAGCTTTAATTCGATGCAATTGTCCTTCGTCTTCAGCTGAATAAATAGCAACTGTACGAATATTATTTTCCGTACAAGCACGAAATACACGAATTGCAATTTCACCACGATTTGCAACAAGAAGTTTATTAATCTTTCGAACTTGATATTTTTTGTCTTGTTTTTTATCATTAGCTTTCGATGATAATAAACGTTTGCATGAAGCAAATGTTGAACGAACACAATAGGATGTTTGAAGAAGATTATTAACTCGATACATGTTGAAGAAGTTTCTTTTTCCTCAGTTATAAAAAAAAGACTTCACCAATATAATTTTCTATATATCTGAAATAAACACGAAGAATTTTTATTATGTTTTCATTTCACACAATTCTTTAAGCATATCAAATTCTTCAAGAGAAAATAAAATGTGTACATTGCTTTTTAACATCACATTAAGAAATAATTTCCATTCATTATCATTATTTGAGCTGGAAATTGATTTCATATACAGAGTCTAGAAATAACAACAAAAAAAACAAGTTCATTCACAATATAATAGAAAAATTGACTTGAAGATGTAAATTTGGATTTGCCTTTGCTTCAACATTTACATTCTCAACTCATTTGTGGAATATTTCATAAAATAATTTGAACATTGCATGATACTATTGCTGCAGTTAGGCATATCTCTTGGCAAATTTGGAGGCCGAAATATCATCATCATCTGGTTCCTTATTACCCACAGTGATATATGCTAGGATTTTAATAAAACGGTTGAACCTCTGTAAGAAATGCCTTGGGATATTTAGCATGTTAGAACGCAGTCTATGCAACTCAAAAGTGATTATTAACTTGAAAAAGTTCTTTTTGTCTTTAATTACCAAGGTAATACGATGGATCTTCTAACGATATTTTTATTGAATTAAATAACTTACCTTTGCCCATGGACAACTTTGCATCGCATCATAAAGAATCGATTTAATTCGATTACTATTTGGTGAATATTTTTCAAAATGTTCATAGAAGAGCCATATTTGTACATAGTATGGATATTCTTGAATCAATTGTTTTAAAATATGTCTAACACGATGTTCATAACCGGAATTAATTCTTTCATTGACGGAACTTGCTTTTTGTATTTTTAAATGTCTAATTAAATTCATTTCTAAAACAAACATTTTTGTTATTAAGCGATATTCAATTTTTTGAGTATATTCATAGCTCAATATTTTTTGTTCATATTCATTAACATAACTACCATATAATGGTAGAAAACATGTGTAAATTGAGATAAACTTCAATAGAATATTTGACGGCCATTTGATATTTTCTAATAGTTGTTTTAAATAATTTGTACATTGATTAAATAAAAGATGTTCAGTAAATAATTCATTCCAAAGTATAGATAAATAAAATCGAAGAATATAATCAATGATTGTTTGATTCGTTTTGTTACGTTGTTCATTAATTAATGGTACAATTGAATTTAATATGATGGAATGTAATTTATCAAATGGATCATTTAATAAATATGAATAATTTAGAAAAATAAATAATAATTCAAATGATAGATAGATATTTTTTCTTAAATATGTTGACCAGTCTTCGTCTGATTTTTGATCCCATTTTGAAAATTTTCGAGATTTTAAACAATCAATAACAAGTATGATTATATCATTAAATTGTGTATTGGGAAATAATTTATTTAAAACATAGTTAATTGATGAACATAGCTTTTCTTTATTATTAATTTGTTTATCTAATGGAATCAATTTTGAATTTTCTAATATGATTTTTAACATATTATCAAATAAATGATTTAAATTAAATTCACATATAAGCGATGTTGACAGCCAATAACATACATCATTATATGAATCAAACGAAGAAAATTTTGTTGGATTTGTTTGAATCGTTTGAAAACATAAATCAAATATACGACGACTTTCATTGATACGTTGAAAATATTCATATTCAACACGGCCATAATGTGTATAGAGACGAAGACATGTACGATATTCTTCTAATGATAAATATTTCTTTATAATTGTTTGCAACGATTTTATACGGGCTTTGGCTAATGATGGATCTATAATAATAAAAAACAGTTACAAAGACATACGGATTTTTTGAAGCATAACAACAAGATATGTTCATTGTCTAGAACTACTCAAACTGTCTATATATTTACTTGAGATAGATTTCTATCAATTAAAAATATACTCTTGATTTTTACCGATAAATGACTTTGAAAAGACATATTTATTCCAGCCTTGAATGCAAGGCTATTTTTTTTCTTCTACGAAACTTTACTAGATTTTCTATTACACTACACCTAGAAACAGATCGATTCGAATCAAATAAAAATTATTAAGCATTTAATAAAACTAGGATTAAATCAAATCTTCTATTCCTACTCTAGTATAAAGAAAAAGACTGATGGCCTATTTTGATCTATAACATGTACCTAAACATAGTACTATTAGCTGGTCGCTGTATTACTATCAGAGATAGTCCATAGTTTACAATATTATTATTGTCGTTGTGCTGTCTTGTGCAATACTATTTATCCTCTGTTTATTTTTGCATCTTGCAATCTTTTTGCGGATCATCACGTTCTCTTCATCATCTAATTATGATTGTGTGACAATGTTGATCATAGATAGTCTCCACCATAGTATAACGCATTGTAAGAAGTAAACAAAAAATTAATTGGATGATATTTTTAGAGTTAAGAAAAATCTATTGTCAAAAATTTCACTAGTACTATTCTGTTGAAAATCTCCTAGAGATATTTTTCGTAATATTTCGTTGTAAAAAAATGACTTACTTTGTTGTTTAAGTTCACGGATATTTTCTGCTAGATAATACCAATGAAGCAGAATAAATTCAATTTGATAGGATTTTAACGATGGTATTGCTATTATTTGTTCGTAAACTTTGGAAATATATTCAATAGAAAAGTTGCTTTCCGTTCGTAGAATTGATATTGAATGTATCAATGGATAAAGTTGTAGAAATTCATTATCAATAAATAATTGTTCTTGTAAATGATGCGATAATGAAATCTTAAATTTATTTAATACTTCTTGTAAGATTGTTAGTTGTGGTAAACCATTGAGAAAATAAAGATAATAAATAATAATTTGTAGAAATTGTCGTTGATCATTTAATTCAAATACAAACGGACGAATAGAACGTTGAAATAATATGTTTGATATATCATTGTCAATTTGACTAGAATCTGATAATGATTGAAGAAGTTTAGAATGAAAATGAATACCATGATTGAGAATTTTCGATTGATAAAAATTTATTCTTGCTTGTTCAATTAAAATCCATGATTGATAAGTAGAATTAAATAAACGATTTTCATTGGTAGATAACAATAAAAGTTCATTTTCAATATATGTTATTGGATTTTCTATTTCAACATGTTCTCCAAAACTAAATTCAAATAGTTCAAATAACAACTTAAATTGAATAGAAATTTTCTTTTACCGTCGTTTATCTGTATCCCATGTTTTTTCAATAGTTTCTAAGCGGTTGGAAAAATTAATTTTTGTTTCTGCTGTTAAATCTAAATGTAATTCAATCATAGTTTGATAAAGTGCAAGTGCTTGTTCGCAGTAACCAGCATCCCGTAATGTACATGTCCATATTTGAAAAATCTCTAAAAAGAATAAATTTGCCCTTTCATAGTTGTACTTTTTTATTCTTTATATATCGTGTACTATTTGTGGCTTTGTTTATTTATCATTGATAAGAACATTAACCACAGGGGTTATGTGTGTCCAGTGAAAGAGTACCTAGGCGAACTCGAATTTAATTTTTATTCTTCTATGGAATCTATTTTTATACTTTATGTTCTTCCAAAATTTATCGATAACAAAAATCAAAGTCAGCTGATAATATCTATTCATACCTATCATATGATTTAGTAAATGTTTTCGATCTTTTTCACTACGTGTTTGTATATGATATGCATATGTTGAAAAATATTGCGTAAACATTTCATTTAATTTGTCTATTGAAAATATTTCAATACGATTAAGTATAAATTGTATATAGGAAAACCATGTTTCATTGATAGTTCGATCGTCACTTGATTTTTGACAATCTTTTATTAATAACAACCATTCATTTAAAAGTATATCATGATTAAATAGATTTGAACGTGAACGAATATTTAATTTTAATAAACGATATTGTAAACGACTATCATTAAGTTCCAAAGCTCGATCAACTATTGATAATTGTTTATTATACAAGGCCGTTAGTTTTTCTTCTTGTCCATTCGTTTTAAAAAGATAAAATTGATAATCAATTAATTCTTTCCAAGCATCGAATGACTGTGGTTGTTCACGTACGGTAATATTCAATTGTTTGAGATGATCGTCTATTGTAACGAACGAATCTGGCGGTCGATTATCGGTATCTTCGGTTTTATGATGAAAATAACGGACCAGGCGTTGTTTACGAAACTTTGTAAATTTAGAACCTAATGGACGTTGATTACAAAATTTAGCTCCATATCGAGGAACACCATGAGTGTATTGAACAGTAGTATTGGCACGATCACGTCGGCGATCAATATAGAATACACCACTAAAAGAAAATATATGAATTTTCTTTCTTCATTTATATGTACTAAAAACCCTATTTAACTTGATAAAGTCCTTGGCCTTAGAGTGCCTCTATTTACGATAAGTATTCGCTACATTTTCTTTCTCTTCCTATCTGTTAGGGATATGTTTCTTGTTTTCTAAAGTTAAAGCTAGTCATTTTTTTTACAAATTGCGCTATTAAATGTATTTTTATGAGTATCTCGGTACTTTGAAGAAGAAAGATGACGGACTCAGCAAAATCTGTAGAGAAATTTTGATTATTATGAACAAGTATTAACTTAAAATACTAGGTTCTCCTTTCATTTAGTAATTACTATTGTTAAAATCACGTATTTTCCTCATAACAATGATGAGTATCTATCCAAGCAATTTATTAAATTTAAATGGTTTTCCTTCATTGTAATGATATAATTCTATTGAACAGTCAGTTGGTATCTAGAAAAGGAAACATGAGAAATGATTTTGACTAAAAATCTTAAACAGAATATAAATACTGTAAGTAGCCCTAAGCTGGCCATTATTACTTCATTTAAATGAAACATACCAAAACAAATATGAATGCTACTGGTTTAACTATAAGTTTCAGAGAAACATGCTGCGAAGTAATAGCTTACATATGTTATAAAGACTTTGTCGCTGTTTGCCTCAAAAGTACATTAATGGCTTCGTTTTGTATTTTACTAAAACGAACGAACAAAGATTTCTCACTCGACATACTACCCTTCTTTCAGTCACAGGAAAAAAGAATATATATATATATATATTCGCTTTTCATTCTTCGAATAGTAACTACAGAAGAAATTGATTAACTATTATTTTTGATTAAACACGACACATTTATTTTTCTACAATTAGAATATTTTCTTCAAATCCAGTAAATCAATACTGATTGTGTATCTATTTTCCAATCATCAGGCCTGATAGAAGAAAAACAAACTTGAATACATACTCTTTCGTTTCAGTTTTGTTCGTTATGATATTTTGAATTGGTTTTGAAATTGGTTTCTTTTCTTCTTTTGGTTTAAAATCAGCAGGTGGATTGATTTTTGTTGAAATAACTGACTGCTGTTGAAAAGGAATGGTTGGTGGTTCAATAGAAAATGATCTATTCTCAAGCCAAGTACTTCCTATTCAACGAGACTAACTATATTAATGGAAAATTGAATTGTATTTTACTTGCCACTAGCACTATTGCTATTTGCTGCAGCTGCTGCTAATGATGTCACTATGTGCTCTTTTTCATCCTCATTCTTCACTGATGATTCCGATGAAGCATAAGCTTTAAACATGGTTCTTCTTCTTTCAGATCTCAGTCATGTATAACATCTAGAAAAAAAATCGATATACTCATTAGATTTCACTAATCAAATTCTATATAGTAATGAGTTATTCATCCTAGAAAAACTTCTCTAAAAGAATAAAAATTCATAGCTGGACGATGATTTTCTGGTAAAATGTTCAATTCTAACCAGAAGATCTTGAATCTTTCTTTCTTTGAAAAATCTTTCACTAGGATTATTCAACGGGCTTTCATATTCTGCTGTCATATCAGTAGTCACGTGAAAGGATCTTGAAAATTTTCACACAACTGTTTCGTTTACAGTCACTTGAAACAAATCTTAACGAATAGTTATGACCACTCTCGATGACAAACAAAATATCTTCGATCATTAAATTCAAGTTAAACAAAGAAAATAATAGAGAATAGAAAAACGAATGGTTTGAAGCTAAATAACAATCAATTTTTTTTATTAATTTTCATTTACTAGGACAATCTTTTTTCAAGTTCTTGTCTGTAAAATTGAAATATTTGTCTAGCTATTGGCTTAGCAATAATTGTTGCTTGTTCAAGTGTTTTCATATCAAAGTTTCCACTTGCATGCATCGCTAATATATCATTTAATGTTATTTCAAATACAAATACAAAATAGCTTGTTGATGCTAATTCATCTTTTGAATTTGGTAATGATAAAAGACCTTTTGTTGGGTGTTGAACAATGGGCACAGCAGCGAAAGCATATTTCATTGGTAAATTTGCATCCAGCATTGTTAAACAAAGTGTATTACATAGACATGCAAGTATGGTTGCTTCGCCCGATAGATTCTGTTCTTCATACATAACAATATTTATTTGTGAACGTGGATAATGTTCAGTTAAAACAGTGGAATGAATTAATGTTTCAAGCCATTGCTCGATAAGTTTATCTTTCGTCGCTGTTGCATTTGTATTGTTACTACCTGGACGCGCTTGAAATGTAATATCAACTTGAAGACGATTAGTTGCATCTTGTTGTTGTCGTAATTCACCAGGTCCATTGACAAGACATGTACATATTGAATCACTTAGTGTAAACGTTGCAGAACCAGCTGCTTTTGATATTGGCGAAAGAACACAATGAAGTGATGAAAATATTGATGCATCATTTTCATTCGTTTGTGATACTATTTCTGTCATCTGAAAAAAATAAAAAATCGTTAAAAATGTGTCATCGACACACAAAATTAAGCATACATTCAATTATTTAAACATTTTAAAAAATAAAATAAAACAAAGTACTATTCTCATCGTGTTAACCATTCGAGTATCGCTGTTAAATTTGTACCCGTTCGGGCATTGGCTTCTATTATTTCAACTTCTCCATTCCAAATCGAATCTAAATCTAGTAATTCGTTTAAAGCTATTCTACTCAATGAATTCATTTCATTTGTTTTATTGAAAACTAAGAGAACATTTTTTGGTTTGATTGTTATTTGTTCATATATTTCTTTTAATTGTTCGAGTGTCGATGAAATAGACCATGGTTGGGTTGAATCAATAACATACATAATTTTATCGAAATGAGTACTCGTATAAAATTGCTTCCATAAACAGCCTAGTTGTGCACCAATTTCATGCAATTCAAGTGCTTGACTACGCTTATATTTCATCATAGTTAATGTTTTTCCAATCGTTGGTGTTGTATAAACGAATTCATCGGCCGCTGTTTTTGGTAATGAACAAATATCTTCTAAACGTTTTATTATAAAACTTTTCCCACTCCAACGACTTCCAAGTACAAGAATTTTTCTTCCCGATGTATCAGACATTATTAATCTATGAATGAATAAAAAAGAAGAGGGGAACTTTTTTTTTGGTTGAATGTTAATTCTTTTAATTTTGTTTTATTTTAACAAAAAAAATGTAAAACCTTACAACACTGGTAATATGTCTTAAAAAAGAAAATGAAAAAGAAAGGTTGTCTAACAATCATAACAAAAGATGCATAAGGCTTTTTCGCATTGTTTTTTGCATACAAGAAAAAAATGGATAATCGACGAACAAGATGAAAAAAAAGTTTCTTCATTTTCCTACTGATTAACAAAAAGAAAACAATGGACATGAATTAATTCTGCTTGAGTAATACTGTTGCATCCCCATTTGTCTGACTATCACAAGATGAATATGGAGGTGGTGGATTTGATAGTGATGAATAGGACGGCGGTAACAATGATTGATCAAACGTTGAAGTTGGGTTTACTTGAAATAGATTCGCTTGTGGCCAATGACGATTACATTCGAGACGATACTTTTCAAGTGTTGAAGATTCAATGAGACCATAGTCACCTGCTTGTATATCTTCGTATATACTTGTACATATCTACACAGATAGAAAATAGATTGAAATGGCGATAACAGAAGAAAGATGAAATACAAACTTTTAAGTTTTGATCGCTAAAATTTGAATCCAATGTTGTAAGAAATTCGATTGCTTTAACATTATTTGTTGGATTAATGAGAAACATGATTTTAGCAGCTAAATATGAATTTTTATTTACAGAATTTAAACATAGGAGAAATATTTACCTTCAGCACGATGGGATAATGAATTTGAATGATTTTTAATAAATTCTTCATTGAGTTCTTCAATGTTCTTTGTTGAATCTCCTTGTTTTACACCAAATGTTTTTAATTCATCCTCGATTAATGTTCGTATTCTTTCATCAGCTATAGGCTCAGTTTCAACTAGAATTAAGAAACACAAATAGATTTATGCAAGAAATTTTTCTGTGTAATCTTTAATCGAACCTAATTTTAAAAATTTCATTAAACATGAATGAAGTTTAGCATTGTTTGTATCTATTTTTTTCATTCGCTTTAAACAACGTAACATTAGAAGATGTTTTTCTAAAGAAAATTTCTGAATTATTATTTTGATTATTCTTATTAAAGAACATACTTCGTCGATAATAAACTTCGAAACCTAGATAATGTGTTCGTATGAAATTACCAGAAAAATCTTCAAGCGGTTGTAAGAATCGCATCGCTTCGTCTAATGGTTTTTCACACTAAAAATATAAATTGATATAGAAATAAATAACGATAATCTATTACGTACGTGTTCAAGTTTGTCGGCAACGATTTCTTCTTCTTTGACTTTTTCTTCTTCAGCATCTTCTTTATTTCGACTACGTTGAAATTCTTTTTTACGACGTTCAGCTTCCATTAGTTTTTGTTTTTCTTGTTGTTCACGTAATTGTTGTTTACGTAGTTTATTTTTATGTTTTTTTGCTTCAGCAACTGACATGTTAGCTGTAAAATGAAATAAATAAATATATTATATTTGGATTGTTCGTTGTTGTTATCTATATTAGCGCTAGCTGTAGGAAATTAAGTAGAGATATCTATTTACTTCTCGCTTCTTAGACAAGTAATCAAAAGTTAAATCTAAGTAGTTCGATCGTGATCTCGCAAATAATAGGTATGTACACTTTCATGTCTATCATGGTCTTTGCTCACGCTATCGTATTTTGCTTACCAAGAGTATTATTTGTATCATTATCTTGTTCGGAAGCAGGATGATCATAGAGACGAATATAAATCTAAATGATTAGAGTAAATTATTTTTGTTGTGTCGTGCTTTTAATTTATTTACTTCAACAGCAATTTCGGCTGCTTGACGAAAAAATCGATGACCCTTTATATGATCTTCGAGATTAAGCATATCAACATAAGCACAAAGCACCATTTTGCGGAGACAATACGAATGGAAATCAAATTGATCATCCATGAATTCTTGAAAATGCTACATCAAACAAAAAAACAATACTAGTTTTATCAAAAAAAGAAAAAAAAACATACTCGATCAATTTCATGACATTTTTTAAGAGCTTCACCATATCTTTTTAAACGACGATAGGCTCGTGCCATTCCTAATTCAAACCACATACATTGCATTTCACGAAGATAATCAGCTGGTGAAGAATTTTCCTTTACAATAAGAAAATTTTAGAAATTTTAGAAATTTAAATTCAACAAAAACTGTTACTCGTGTAAATTTTCCGGCAATTTCAAGTGCAGTATTTATTTGATTAGCACGTAAGAAATATTTAGTACATTTACAATTGACAAATCGGTCAGCTGTATCCATTGATTGAGCTTCATCCATCCATGAAGCAGCCGTTTGATAATCACCAGCATGCTATTGAGAAAATAAATAATATGACAGGCAAAAGTAACGTACAACAAAAGCAAACCTTAAATATTTTTGCTTTAAACATATAGAGTTCGACAAGTGTTGGTGTATCATATATAGCTTGATTGATATATTGAAATGCTTTGTTTATTTCACCTAAATAATCGTAATGTTGAGCCAGATAGTACTGTAACCAAAGAAGACTTGTAGCTGGTTCGACCTCTGCTGTTAAATTTTCAGTGTCTATTGTACATGACAAAAAATTCATTCTTTTTTTTTTGGTTAATAAACTATTCAAAATTTTACCAGATAAAGTTTCGAATGTTCCATATTTAGTTAAATTATTTAAATAAGTGAGTAGAAGTGTATCAATTATTTGAACCTGTAGTAACAAAAAACAGAAGAAAACGAATTAAAAAATACAGAAGAAAAAAGACTGACTTTGTCTGATGTTGCGTATAAAGATTTAACAGATTGAAACAGTGAGGGTACACCTTTTTGAAATCCTTTTTGTAGGTATGATCCAATTGCTTTCGCAAATGATTCACCTAAAACAGTTAAAGTCTAAATATATTTTCCAATATACAAGTTTTTTTATGAAATTTTTTGGAAAAGAGGCTATACTTTTTTATTATTTCATCTTTCTAGAATTCTATTTGTAACTTTTAAAACCGAACATTATATATTTCGGACATCAAGCTAAATCCAATATACTATGCATGTAAATCGAACGTAATCTACTATGAACTATCGACAAATATTATTACCGGTTAGAAAGTGTAAAGTAATTTGTTTGGGTGCATCAGCTCTAGGATATTTTTCAATAAGATTTTCATATAATTTCATTTTGTCATTAATATCCGTTACTTGTAGACATTTTTCTAACATATGATAATATTTCTTATTTTCAGTATTACGTTCAATTAAATCTCGTAGAATTGTTTCCGCACGATCATTTGTACCCAAACGCATGTATAGATCATATTTTATTTCTGCAATAGTTAATTTATTATAAATATCTTTTTCATGTACTTGTATATGACGTAGAGCATCTTCATATTGTCCACTCTCACGTAAAACAAAATTTTGATATAGTAAATATTCTGAATGTTCAATATCAAATGGTTTGTCTGGCGAAAGTGCTGGACGATCTTGTTGAGTTTTTCGAAATTCTTCGAGTACACTTTGTGCCATATCATAATCACCTAATAAATGATAAGACATTGCAAAGCCAACCCATGATTGGCGTTGACCAGGTTTTAAATTAAATAGTTGATGACGTGTTTCCTGAGAGAAAGAAGTAATTTCTTATGATTAAGTTAGTGATTTTCTTCATCGATCTATTACTTTATAACCATCGAGATCACGCATTTGAATTTGTAATAATGATAAATCACGAAGAATTGTTAGACTATCCTATTGATAAGAAATTGATGGATATCAAATAGGAATGATAGAAATGGAATTTTCTAAAAAATAAAACTCATGCATTACTTACTTTTTCACATTGTAATGCTCTTTTATAAGCTTTGATTGCTTCATCATATTTTCGTTCAGATCTTTGCCATAGACCATAGACATGCCATACTACATGACTTGTGAAATTATTTTTGATTCCATTACGAATATTTTCTAAAGATTCTTCTTTCCTACCCATAGAATTAAGGATTAAACCTTTCATAGCCAATGTTTCTAGATATCAAAATAATGTTGCAATTAATTTATTCTTTATTGATATCATATACATACCGCCATGATTTGGGAATTTTTTTAATATTTCTTTAGTACATGACAAACCTTTTTTATATTGTTTTTGTTCATAAAAACGCTATTTTTAAACATAAAATAAAACAAGATCAGAAATTGATTCATAAGAGAAAAATATAATTTTACCACAAGCTTTTTAAATTGGCTATTTTCGCGTGTTGGTAATTGTTGACTGACAGGTTGAGTTGATTGATTTGTTGATGACATGATTGTCTATCTATAAATGAAAGCAATACAATGAGATATAATAAATTTATAGCTTCAATTTTGGAATTGATAATAATACACTTTTGTTAATATGGAATTTTAATGTAAAAATTAAATAGGATTATGAGAAGAGAAAAATTTGAAATCCTATAAAGGAAGAACAAGCAAATAAAATAAACAATGCAAAAAGAAAAAAGGGAGGTCGACATTGAAATTTCAAACATCCAATACTTGCTGATATAAGAGATTTGAAGAATTTCAATGGTTGACCTCACACCATTAACATATTAATATACAATCTAGACATCTATTCAATGCAAAGTGCCGCCATCTAGTGTGGCTACATATATGGATCGTTTCCTCAGTTTCATTTTCTGTTCGCATGAAGATCATATACAGTCCCAGGTCGTTCCTGCCCGGCCGTAAACGGCCGTACACCAATCATTTACGTTGAAAAACGGCATCCGTTTACAGTGGCCGTTTACGGCTGTCATATACGACGTTTTACGGCGTATTACGTTAATCGTAAACAATGACCGTAAACTTTCGCCTTTTCCGACTACCGTAAAAATACGGAGAAAGTAAACGATGCTCGGATAATGTCGTAAAATATCGTAAACGATAGCTACTTACAGTGGCCGTTTACGACAGACATATACGACGTCTTACGGTGTATTACGTTAATCGTAATCAATGACCGTAAACGTTCGCCTTTTACAACTACCGTGAAAATACAGTGACTGTAAACGACATTCAGAATGTGCGATAACACGGGGAAACAAACTGATTTCAATAGGCGAAATCAATCGAAATCGTATGAAATCGGACGAAATCATCGAAATCAGTACAAATCATGGATATCATTGGAAATCATTGCAAAATCATGGAAATCATCAGAAACAAAAGGGATTATTTGAAACAGCTAAAAATCATTCGAAATCATTTCAAACGATCTGAAAGGTTTCCAGAAAATTAGTCTGATTTCACATGATTTCTTTAATTTCTTAAACTTTCTGTCCATTCCCACAAAATCCGGATGATTTTTGATCATTTCTAATTATTTCTACTGATTTCTCATGATTTCCAGTCATCTTGATAACTTTTTGCGCCATTGAAAAACTTGAGGGTGTGGGTGTGGGTGGATCTGGGTATAACTGTTATTTTCCGTTAATCCACATTCGGATTCCCAAACCCACACCCACGCCCACACCCTCAATCGTCACCCTAGATAATTAGTTTATTTAATTGACGTCCGACTTTTTGCACATAGGTAGATGAATATTTCAATTCTTAATCTTCACTATATACAGAAAATAAAACAGTTCACGATTCTATATTTAAAACATTATAAAGTATACCAATTAAAAAGGCAAGAAAAATTTTGATATTGAGATAAAAGCGATTGGCTTCATTTAATAACTCTTCTATTTGCTCTTAACAATACTTGATTTCAAAGTAAAGAAAATATCCTCATAGTAATCCTTAATTTTATTGAAATGGTGTAAAAATAGAAACTTATAATAACAAATCTTCACCGTATACTATTACTTATTTATCGCTTCAGTTTTCTGTTTCGAAATATAAATGAATAAAAGAAGAATAAAAGTCATCTGATGATGATTCTCAAATAGGATAAAAATTCGCAGAATAATATGTAGACTTGATACCATTCCGTGCATACTTTGATGGATCTTCGGAAAAAATTTATTTCATTTGAACTCGACAAGAGAACTAAAAACCGAAGACTGCTTTTCTCCCACCACCAAGCAATAATAAGAAAATAGGCAAAATAAAGAGTAAAATAAAGAAATGAATAGAAATGAAGTAATTTAACGCTGATGAATAGTGTACATTTCAACTCGTCTATCATCAGTGAGAAGTGAAAGATCATTCTCTATATAACGTACAATAGAAGCAATCGCATTTCTGTAACCAGCTGCGTCGTAACTATGACCATCCTGCCAAGCGGTATAGCCACCACGTAGGTAGTTGAGAAAACCGTTAACACCATAGTTCGTGATCATCGTTTTGGCAGCAGCAGCAACACTGTCAACACCAGACCATGTGTTGAAGGCGTTAGTAGGTTGAATGCCGAGACGAACCATCATATCGCGGTTGAGGTTGAAGGCAGAATAGTTAGTAGAATCACCAGTCTTCGTGTAATCGTAGTCAGCAGGATTGAAGGTGCTTGTCTCCTGCATACCTATGGCCACAAAAAGAGCGAGGTAAGCGTCATAAAGACCTGCTTTCTTCAAGGCATCCACATGTCTTCTTTTGTTGGCTCCGTAGGTAGGACCAAGGTTCTTGACAGGAGCGACTCTGTCAGCCCTTGCGTTAATATTCAGAGTTGATAAGTAAGCACCCGCATCGACAGAACAAATTGTCAAAAGAGCGACGCCACAAAGAATGATAAAAAGTTTCATCTGAAGACATCAACATTTTGAATAACACTATCCTAAGCTATTCATTATTAGCTTATAAATAAGAAAACAGTCATGAGTGATCAATCTGTTTAGCAACTTTAGAGAATATAAGGAGTACAGAAAATTTTATTATAGAAGACAAAATGAATTAGACAAAAAGATTTCTCATATCTCGCTCATTATTTTCACAGTTGGGGGGAGACGAAGGCAAATGGCTTAAAGACAACAGAAAAATTGAGCCAGAAAAGTCAGAACTCTATCTACCAACGGTGAAACTTCTTGCTTCTAATTGATAGCCGTAGTTTTGTTTTGTGGCTCTCAGGCAGAAAGACTGATAGAGAAATACATTTACTTCTTCATTTAAAAAGACTCATTGAAAAGCGCTTGTAATCACTTGACAATCAAATCAATTGTGGGGATCTTATTACATCCATGTTTCTTGTCAGAACTGATAGAAATAAAGATGTGTCTGATGCTCTCATATGGAAGACCACACGCTTTCTTATATGCCTACGCGTTTAGATTGATTGAATTTTATGAGAGGCATTGTTTATTCCAATTTTCTTAATATTTTCTTAATCTCAGAAAGGTATGCAAAATACTACCTTACTAAGGGAGAAAACAGACAGAGACAAAGAAAGAATAAAAATGGAAGTAGCTTAAGAGTGAGGATAAAACATATAGAATAAGATACCGATTCATGACAATGCTGTTTCTGCCCTCTCACAATACTTCATAAAAATAATTTTTTTTTATTGATTTTTATTTTTGATTGAAATAATTTTCTTTATTAAATATCGATCCTAATATTCCCGCCTTTACAATATATTCCATACCAAAAGCTACATAAAGTGAGCCTTCTATTTCAAAATTAAAAACAGAAGAAATTATATTGCGATAAGAAAAGCACATAGATAGCATGAATACTCTTTCTTTGGATTTAACCTAATCGGGGCGGGTTAGCAGTCATTAGAGTGTGGGTATGGGTGTGGGGTGTGAGGGTGGATCAATTGTAGGACAGACCAACTCGTATATCTAAGATAAAAAATCAATCTGCTGATCTCAACTTTTGCTTTTCAGCAATCGTTTATCTTGTTGAAATAATATTTCAAATATTAATGATGCGCTTATAAAAATAATCAAATAAATGCAAAATTTAGCGTTGCTGACGCGTTTCGTGTCTTTATTTAAAAATAAGTACACTCTTCAGGGATCTGCATAAAAAAGTTTTTTAAGCAGAAATAAATAAATATGAAAGAAAATGAGAAATGAAAAGAGAAAAAAATATTGAACGAAAGAAAATAACAAAGGTAAATGAAAAAAAGAATAGAAAAATTGATAAAAATATGCAAAACATCTCCAATAGTGGCAAGAAATGATAGACATATATATAGATAGTTTCTGATTTCTTCTTATTTTGAGGAACTAGTCTCGTCGGATTGATATCGAAATTAATCGAAAGTCGATATGATATTCAATATGATAAACAATTCAATTTAGCCAAAGTTGATATAATAATCATTTTCACTTATCAAATCTTTGCATATAATATAATTTGAAGTAAGAAAATATTATAATGCAAATGATGATATCAATTAAAATATATGATTATATCTATTAAAAATGTTATAATGTCAATTAACGTATGATAATATCAATGTGAAAATGTTAGAAAATTTACGTAGAATTTTCGGGAGATTACCGATCATTCCATTTTTAACAAATATGGAAGTGGAATAATATAAATTTTCATATAATATATCAATAAGGGTGTGAACAGCAGTCAAGACTAGTTTCATCCTTGCTGAAGGGAATCATCAGTTGACAAATAGTCTAAATGATTAAATTAAAATTAAAAGAAATTTTAAAGAAATCACAAGATAAAATTATATCTGACATAAATATAGAATTAAAATAACTAGGGTGTGGGTGTGTGAGGGTGTGGGTGTGGGTGTGCATTAGTTTAAAAGATTTTTAACTACTATCTAGATTATCGACCTTGCTAAAGGGTCTCATCAGGTAGTCTAAAGCACTGTATAATATATTAAATTAAAAGGAAAAAATTCAAGAGAAATAATTCCTACTACTTTTAATATAAAAAACAGAGAATTCTTAAATACTAATAGGTGTGTATTAGTTTAAAAGATTTTTAACTACTATCTAGATTATCGACCTTGTTAAAGGGTCTCATCAGGTAGTCTAGGGTGGGTGTGAATAAGCTACCATTATCTAGATTTCATCCCGATCTTAATACTTCCACTTTTCAGCGTTAGTTTCAGATGCTTATGATCAAATGATCACCAGCATGAACATGACTGCGAAAATATTTTTCTATACACTTCAATATAACTCATTAGAAAAGAGTGACCAGAGTGGGAAACGAATCCACGACCTTCGGATAACATGTCCGCTGCTCTACCAACTGAGCTATCTAGCCGCTCTCAACTAAGGTTGTCTATTTCCATGTATATACTCCATTTTCGTGGGTGTGGGTGTGGGTGTGTTAATCACTCAACAATAAGATTCAGAGCAGAATATGACGCGTTTCGAACCTTGCTTAAGGGTTCAATCATCAGGTATCTTAAGAATCTTATTTAGACTACATAAAAAACAAAAGAAGATCATCAAGTAAAACCTAGAATTCAAAACATAATAATAAAATTATTTCAATAAAGGAATTTTCAACAAAGAAAATCGCCAAAAAGAAAAACCATCATTACTATACTCGAAAGGAATATACTTAACATAAAAGATCAACTTTATTTGTGCGTATCGTAGTAAATTATATGATGGTTGTGTTTAGAAATTAGAATGCCGTACCACGACAACAGTTGTTTCTGTCTTGGCTTGACTTAAATCAAAGTATAATGTATAAGATACTCTTTACGGGACTCGAACACCGTATTTTCTGCTATCCGGGCAGATGTCCTACCAGTTAGACGAGAAGAGATTTCATTACATAAAACATAACTCTCGAAACAATTTTTGTTCATTGATTAAGTAGGTGTTAATGATCATAATATGAAAAAACGTTTTTCGAATGTAGAACGTATAATTTACAATAGATTACCGTGAACTGCTTCTTCTTTATGCAAAGAAGCCATCTGGTGGTTTGGAGACATCTTAATTGGTTACAGTTAGGATTCAGGTAGAAGTGACTCTCATAACTATTGGTATCGAAAGCTTGGGAGACACGTTTCAGATGTAGCTGTTTGTGGTATTAGGAACTGCTGTTGATTATTTGGGATAAATTTTCTTATGATGTACAACTGATGATGAAAGTTCTTCAGTAACTATCGGTCTGTTATGCGACAGAATTGATGTATAAACCTGTCGGTGAAAATGAATTTTCTTTTGATAGTGTTACAGTGGTTCTCGAACAATGGGGTGACTCAATGAAGTGAAAAGTGTCGCATATATGTGCTTGAAATCGAATACAAACTGATCTGTTACTGTCAACGTCTTATTTACAGCAACCATTTCATTCAATATAAAAATCTTTTTGAAATTTTGTCTCTTTTCCTGTGAATTTTGTTATAAGAGTCAATGGTTTTAGTTTCTCTTCTAGAGAATATTGACCCTTTAATTTTCTCTAAATGAGAACTTTAAAAAGCAGTAAATGTATTATTATTTTGATACACACGATTTTATATTTCCGTGACGAGTTTTTATATTATCCACTAAAATGAGATAATGTTTTAAAAAAAGAAATGGTTCCAAAGAACAAATTGAATATCAGTGTTCACAACAATCATGAGGCATTATCACAAAGATGTTTCTTCTTTTCCTGATGACATTTTATATAGCGTCTAATATCGGCAGCTTTGCAGGGAGAAGATATTGTAGCATATGTCCTATTACAGTTGTATGATTCTATTTCTGGGAATTCATTCCTACTGGTATATAGTCTTTATATGCTTATGTAAATGTAATTGTTGATAGACTTCTTCGATTAACACTATGTAAATTGACCAAGTCACACTTTTTTAAATACGATTGCTATTGAACCCTGTATAATATTGTCAATATACCTATTAATATACGCAGATTACACATTCTAATGTCATTCCATGATAAAGGAATAGCTATAGTTTTACAAAGGAAAAATCGGGTTGTTGTTATTGGTTCGATTCATTTCATCGTTTACTAGGTCAAGCAAATCGTCCAATTGATATTGCTGTTGTTGGCTCATGGCATTGCGATATAGTTTTCGACGTTTAGGCATTGACGTAAAATAATCAGCTCCTGTTTCTTCTTGAATTATTCTATGTCTATGATTAAGTGAATCATTAGTTGAACGTTCAATAGCACTGTCATTGTTCATAACAGAATCATCTACATAATGAAAGAAAAAATATTAAGTTAAATCCACAATTAACTTGATATCATATGCTACCCTATGGCAAACCTTTAGTAAGAGTATTATCATTGAAGCCTATAAAATTACTAGAACAATTTATAATTGTTCTTTCATTAGTTGTAGTAAGTGTATTAGGAGCAATGATCATCATATTTGGAACAGAAGTTAGTGCTGGTGATTGAATTTCTAGTGTCAAATAAGATGTTTGATTATTTGTATTGGGAACATTTCGCTGCTCGTTTGTTTTTTGGAGATAATTTGAATCATCACCTATTTCCGATATTAAAAATATCACAAAGATGTACTGGAACAACAAATTTGCAGCTAAGATAAAGCTCACATGCGTCAAATTGTCGAATGAAGTTATCCGAAATGTTTTATTAATCTTCTATACCCGATTGACTGATAACTTTCCGTATTTTCAAATCTGATGTGAGTTCTTGTTTAAAAATAGCCTCATAAGGTATTTTATTTGTGATTTTAGCGACATTGGTAGAGTCAATATCCCTAATTACGACAGTAAAAAATCTACTTCGATTGTTCAACTTCGTTCGTCGTCAATTTACTTTCGAATGAAATTATATTTATATGTGCATGATCCTTGAAGTCTCCTGTTTCAAATGGTATGCTTTGAACTTTTCTCACTCATATAGTTCTCGAGAAAACAGCGGTCTACGATGAAGACCCCTCGTTGTCGTTATTAGAGTTACTTTCCTTAATTACGACACTAAGCTATTTTTTTGTCCCTAATTACGACACTCCAACAAAATTCAAGCAAAAATATTTCTTTCGAGAAAAACTCCTTTTTTACATATGTTGCGTAACGGATACAGGAAAAGTGTCTGTAGCAATTTTGTAGAGCGTGCCGAACTCTATCATCGTTCAAAGGTTCATGACATATCAATACTGATTTTATTGAAATAGATTCTCTGAAATAAGAAGGTCTCAAATCGAAAAAAACATGGGTGTGGGTGTGGATTTTGTTGTTCATCTGCACTGATACTCACATATATCCATAAAGAGTGAAGCTTTATTGGTGTAACATGATCGGCCCATGTATACCCAAGTTCACGAAAAATTTTACTAAAATCAATAGAAGAAAGTGTTCTATTCCATGCAATCAAAGTAAGTCGTGTACATAAAACTCTTCATTCTGATGCCGTGAGCTTAACCTTCAAGCGACCACATGCTTTCTCAATATACTCTTCTGAGCAATCATATTAATGGTTTTAAATATTGAAAACACATAAACATCGAGTGCTTGAATATACATAGTACACCCCTTCGGTATTACGGCAACAAAAATTTGTTTCTTTCGTAATAATCGAATTGACTGGTGATCAATATGTGCATTTGAACTGTCAGAAATAAATAATTTCGGATTCTTGTCATTGACCTCCGACATCCAATATTCCATGTCTCTGGGGAAAAAAAGAATTAATATATTTTTCATCACATCCTTAATTTCAGTTGATATCTTTTTATTCGTTCTTTAACTTACTTATCCATTGTAATACGATTGTTAACAGCCTTCGGAGTAAAATACACTTTAACACCATTAGCATATTGCATTTTCTCAATACTCGACGCCTGCCCTTTTCCTTTAAAAATTAATACTGGGCCAGCTCGTGTATTATCGGAACCAAAAATTGTTAATATAACAGTAGCGAACCGTTTATTACTAATACAACCTTCAATATCATTGGATGTATTGACATCATTTATCGATAATCTCGATTGATCTCCAAATAAACTTAATGGACTTTCGTCCATGTTGCATACATCTCGTGGAAGGGATGCTCCCATAGGTCCACGACTTGGTGCCCATTGACTTGCTCGACGAATATAATCATAGAAATTGTTTATAAGTGGATATGCATAGGACAATGAAACTTTTTGGTTTCTTTTCGGGTTTTAAAGTGATAAACGATGACAGCGTATGAATCTCCCAAACCATTTCGTACTTTGACAAGGATGTTTTAATTCCACAACTTAATAATTTACCTTGCCGTTCTAATTGACGAAATGTTACCTTCTCACGTCTTATTGTTGCTGTTGTTGTTATACCAGTTGTAGCAACAGCTTTTGCATCAATAAATGTTTGTTTCTCTCGAAATCATAATAACAATCGATGATCAAGGTCAACGAACTTAATTTTTACACCACCACCACTGAAACGTTTGCGTTTTTTACCTAAAATGTATAATTACTTTTTAAAATAGACAGTAAATATTCAGCAAGTATCTGTATTTTTCCCTTGTTCTGAATAAGATAATATAAATTTCACCTAGATTGAAAGATTAGCTGATCAAAAAATATCAGTTATTCTTACCATGCTTGAGCTTGGACAGTGTTTCAAGTTCATTTTTCCCTTTAAGCCATTGTGACGATTGATACCGGGAACAACCATGTTGATGAGCAGTAAGCTGTTTATTACCAAGATTTTCTTTTCAAAGCTATTCAAAGCCGATAATTTTTCTTTAATAGACCATTGTTTCCGCTTTCGTTTCGTGCTGCCTTGATTACCGGTAGCTTTTGCTAATGGTTTTTGTAATTGAACGGCACTACTGACTGAAGTTATAGGTGTTGTTGTTGAAGAAATGAGATTAGACAGCACTGGATCATCAGAATCATCGTCTTGTTGAAATTCATCTTCGCCAATTGACTTTTCTAGAACAGTCTGTTCGCGCTCTTCGTCGGTACTAGCTTCGTCGTCATCAGTAGAATCCATATTTAAATATTTATTTAAATTAACAAGTGAATTTTCACTATCTTCTATATCAGTAACAATTTCACATTGATCTTTATTTGCTGAACTATCCGATTCTTCTCCATCGTCGATGAAACGGGGTAGCGACTGCAAGTGCTCATCATGGGCTTCATAGTCATAATACACATCTTTGTTTCGTTGTTGATTTCGATTTGAATATGTACAAGTTACTTCTTCTGCACTTAATGGACATGATTGATCGTTATTCTCGATGCGTTCTTGTTCTTTCTCTCTGATTGTCTAATCTATCGTCTACTATGATCTACCATCGATCGACAAAAATACTTCAAAGAAGAGAGAGTTTTTAGAAAGCCGTGGCCTTCTATTCCGCCTTGTGAATTTTTTTATTAGGGGTGGTCTTCTATTCTGGGGGGAGGGGGTTATACAATTATCTCATGCGAAAAATTTTCTTACTTTCAAATGCTACAAAACGCGTTAATACTGACCGGTCTAAAACGTTCCGCAGCTGTTGAATCGGTTAAAAACGCCGCGTGATGATATACTTTTCGTTTTCATCCTGAAATAGTGGCTTCCAAACACGTTTTGAGTAAATGGGAAAATTGGTTTTACGCCTGTGTTACCATAGGAAACGCTGCGAAACACGTTAAATTGTGACCGATTTCACGTGTTTCGCAATGAATATATCTTCATGTTTTATCCCATGGGGTATGCATGAAATAAAACGACTCAAAAAGAGTATGTGCATCCAACTGCGACTTGTCAAACAATAGATATGATCCATTAAAGATGTCCAAGTAAAATTCAAACAATGTTTCTTCGACTGACTCTGCATACCTAAATAATTTTTAATTTCCTTGATGTCTTCGGTTTCCTGAATACTCAGTACAAAAATAATTCTACTAAAAATGATTCTTTATTCGATTATACGGTTTGTTTAATGGAACTCGAATTTTTTTTCGAAGATCATCAGTGAAAATTTTACGACTAAGTGCTGTAATATATCATTCCACA